>CM076572.1:536677056-536786607 GCA_034641835.2 Pinus albicaulis
ACAAAAAAATCTCTTAAGTTAGAAGATTCTTCTGCTTCTGATTACACACTTGAATTTAGAAATTGTTTATGTTAGCTTTATATTTGTAATATGCATTTCCCTAATCATTAATAAAACATCTTCTAAATTGATCTTAACTGAAACCCATATACTTTGGGGATACTTCTATGTTCCACTAGCCTGGATTGATAATAAATACTTGCGTTAGTTTACAACAGTAAATTGACCCAACATGGACATAGTGAAAAATTAGAATGAATTAATAAGAGATCTGCGAAGATTCTTAACCTGATATTCTGAAGTTCTAAGATTCTGAGAGAATCAAAGTGAAAGGAAGAGCTCAAGTTTTCAAAAATATTAATGGGAAAAACTTTGATAAATAAAAAAACTTCCTTCGTAATGTTCCGACGACATTTGTTTTCGGAAGTTTAATTAAATTTTAAGTTTGATACAAGAAGTGTCAATATTTAGAATATTAAGGGAAGCATGATCTTGGAACATATTTTTTTTGTGTGTAACTTCTACAAAAAAAACTTACGATATTGATTATATTTGATAACGAATGTTTGTTAAATGTGTAATGTGGGAAAATTACCTTTCTCGTACATAGAACATTCACATATTAGAGGTAAAAGTTTCATAAGAGTTTATAAAGTAGTTCAAATGAATTTCATTCCGATAATAAGATAATTTTAAGTTTTTCCAAAAATGATTGCAAGAGCACTTACATTTACCTGTAAAATAAGCTTCCAAGGAGAGGAGTTTGAGATTTAATAAATATGAGAATCAATCAAGTGTCAAAGATCTTAAAAATTTTTTGAAGCCAAAATCAACTTGCAAAACTCTAAGACCACAAAATTCCAACGAAGATAGTGAAATGGGGGTCATTTCATTTACTAAGTATAATGGACATAATAGTAAAGGAAAAGGCAATGTGGATATAGAATAGGTAAATGCCATAATTTGCTTCTAATGCTTCCGATATAATATAAACCTAAGAATACAATAAGCCAACAACTTTGAAATTCTGAGGAAAATCTCGAAAATGAAAAAGCAGAGGATTGAGATTCCAAATTTCACCAATTAGAGGCTTTGGGTCTCTTCGTAAGAAATAAATGTGACTAAAGGGAAAAAAATATGAATGGGTGTGATGCAACGATTCAAATCAATTTGGAAATTGTAAGATTCAGAACAGGCATAGATAAAATCATGGATAAGATCATTTGTTGCAAGCATTTTGTGCGAAAATTTCATCAGTTTGTAGAAAATTAGAACCATAATGAGTGTAATTATTTCATTCCAGCTGCATTGATGAGAGGCATAATATAATTATTTACTCATATCTCTAAATAAAAACATTAATTCCTGAGTTTCTACACACATGAGTGCCATTGGAGAAAAATATCAGAGAAATATTTTGGCTTTATTTTTGAAACACGCGATATGATTTCCTTCCAATAGGCCTTGATTATATAATGGCTAAAAATATAGCACAAATGGATATCAAAGGTCTTGTATTGGGGGTTTGATATCGGGAGTGAGAAAGGGTAACAACCAATTGGAAGTAGAGATATAAAAATTAGAATATGGGTAGTGGGAAGTTTATCGGGGATCAGAGGGTTTGGAATATTGGAGATCGACGATGGGAGTATCAAAGATGTATGGACATTGCAGTATTGATGAAGTTATCTATTGGAGAATGATCGGGAAGGGATATCAGAGGTATGTGGATATCACAATATTTTGATTGATGCTTATATGTAATGTTTCAATATTTGGAAGCTCCAATAATGCTACATGGCAATCCTATGGGGCCATGCCTTTATTGTTATTTTTTTGCAAAAAATCACTTAGCTTAACCTTGCCTTTTTAATAAAAACCCCTTTGATAGTTATATTGATTATCAGAAATATTTGATCGGGGAATGATTTTATCGGAACTTTCTTCTGAGGAGAGTTGTGATACTGTAATGATCTAATATGATCTTCTGATACTGTACTAAATGCTTATCAGGGATTTTACGAATAGAAGCAAAATTAAATAATTTTAAAATTCTGATGAAACAATAAATACTTCCCTGAACATGTTGTATATTTAGAAATGGTTGCATGCTCGCTTATTTAAAGTCTCAATAATCAAGTGAATGAAAACCTGCAAAAGAAACAAAACAAAAATAAGAAATAACTATAAAAAAGAAAAACTAATAATAGATGAAGATGAACTTGTTAATGCATACCTTGAAGAATTTTGACTATAAATTTACCTCATGAATCTTCAAGTTCTCCATGTATTTCTCAAAATTTTCATATGTTCAAGACCATCTATTTATTCAGTCTAAAATTCCAAGTAATGGATTTTCAGATTGGATCCACCTCAAGTTTATATCAGAGGATAAGAGTGGTGAATATGAGCTTTTCAGAAGTACTCGTGAATTAAGGATTGCAAGCCATAGACATTCTTTGGAATTCCTTCATACATGATCAATGTTATGAAGTTTTATAAAAACAAGACAATCAAGATTTCACAAGTGTTTATGATCTGTATATATAATAACTTTGATGTGTTCTAAGCCACTTTTCCAAAAAAATGAAAAGGGATGTCAAGAAAAACTTGGATTCATTACTTGCTTAATAAAAATACGAAATAATGAAATAAATTCAACTAAAAAAGGAATCTAGATAAAAATTAATCTATCCCTAATTGCTAACTGAATGGAAGGAAACATGACTAGGTATATTCATACTTCCAATGTAACCATTGTCTCATTTTAATTCCTGCATGTATGTACCAATCAAACATTAGGAAAAAAAATATAGTTGAAAAAATAATTTTGAATATAGTATGTACACTAATTGCAAATCTACTTACAGAAAGCAACTTATTTACAATAACCTTCTCTTGAAATGTCCCTTTCAGCGGAGTTTCAATCAGATCATAGAAATATGGATGGATTTCCATTAATGATTGAGATATGTTCAAAAGAGGGGAATACAGGTCGAATTGTGGAAATGGATTTCTAAATATAATGGTATGCATATAATTGCAAGTCTTTTGTACATATGTTAAATTATTAATAATCTTCCGTGAAGGAAAACTTTCCAAATATATTTCAAATGGGTCAGTGGAAAATGGATGGCAATATGCTATATTCAATAGAAGATCATTAATAGAATTAGATAGTTGGCCATATTGTGAAAATATGCTTTCTTGTTGACACTTCTTTAGAGAAGAAAGAGACAATTGATAAGAGATGAACGTCAATTGAAATTGGAAGAGAAATATCTCTTGATGTTTATGATAATAATTTGATCCTTCATTTTCCCATTCATGCAATGCATCAATTGAGTGTTCAATACTGAGCTGCTCAATATGCCAGTATAAAGTATCTAAAAACTAAAAATAAAAATAGAAAGCAAATATGAAATTAAACAAAATAAGTGAAGGAACAACAATAAAATTAAATCATAATTGGTACAACTAATGCTACAACACAATAGGGACTAATTTGAAATGATTTCATTTTCACAAGGATTTGCTAGAATAATGCAATTAGAATGATCGCGAACACCAACTTGTGAGTTAGAGAGAAGACTATGATTATGAATAGGAATGAGAGTTTGATCATCATAAAAATCATAAATTAGGATTGATTCTTGAACGCTGAAATCATAAAGATAATTTTTTGTTTGAGAATGAGAATTGACTGGAACAATTTCTAAATTAGAGCATTCTTCATTCCCATATATAATTGATCTCTGATCATGAGGATTCAATTGAGAATAAGAAAAATGAATATCCTCAATGTCATAATAATTATCATAAATTACTTTACAAAATTCTCTAAAGTTCCCTTGAATCTCATATGATGTATCAAAACAAGAAGTAATATGAAGCATTAGTTCATTAATGCCAGAAGAATGATCAATGTTAGATTTTCTATCTTGATAAAAACTAATTAGAAATTCATTTATATCAACCTCTCTGTTTTCTGGAATAACATTGTTGCAAAGAGGGAATAAATTTCTATTAGCAAAAATATCAGGATAGAGGCACAAATGAGAATCAGAAGCAATGAGTTTAAAAATGTCCCTGTTTGAGAACTCTTGTGCATTTTCTTCATTGAAAATTTCAGATTTAAGATTATTTACTTAGATACTTGTGCTTTCTTGAAGAATGTTGCTTGGCTTCCTTGAATATGCCTTTTGATCAACATGATCAAATTCACAAATTTGTATAACAGATTGCATATTATTGGAAACTTCCATTTTTGCCTGTACTTGCTGATTAGTTAACTGATTTTCTAATTAATTTCAGGCTGATTTTATGATTTCAAGGCAGTTATTTCTCCAAGACTATTGCTAGAATATTCTTGTGGTTGATTATAGAATTATTGCAAGCTTTGTGGGAATAATTCATTAGCATGATTATCATTAATATTGTAAGAGGTGTGTACTAAAGTTAGGAAATTATCATACATGGCCGAGGCCAATTTATCATGATTAATATGCACCTCTATATTATAATTTTTGATAATAATACTGGAAGTTGAAAAATAGTCATCAAAACTTGCAACTATTACATATGAGATGGGAATGCAAGGAATATAACTAATATATTCAAACCAATCTATTAATTCAATTTATGAAGGTTGGTCTTCAACTTTGAATCTTAAACAATTTAATCAAAATCTAATGGTAAAATGCATGAAAGGTTCATTTTCAAACTTTCATAAATATTCAAATTCATCACATACCTGTTCATAATCATAATCGTCAAACTGATAAAGGAACATTGTGATAAATTAAACCCAATTGTGAATAGAGGCAACTAGAAGAGTTTGGCAATAGCTTCTGAATTTTCTTGAGAATGTAAGAGTAAAAATCCTGCATAAAATACCTTCATTAATATCATGAAAATTAGAATTTGAAAATTTTTGAATGAATTGTAAAGCATGAATAAATGCAGAAAAATTATTCTTACCATTAAAATTTACCTTTGACAAGTGTCTTACTATTTATGGAGGAGTATTGGTAGATGCACGTCCAAAGATACAACTCCAATTATGAATTTTTAGAGGAGCCATTGTGATTAAATAAAGCTTTGAAATATAAAAAATCCAAGGGACAACAAGTCTTCAGGCTCTCGTTCTAGCGCCAAAAATGTTGAAGACTCGAAAATATCTACCTCAAACATTATAAGGGAGACCACCCGGTCTGGACCTTAAAGCAACTCCTTTTCTGTTTGGAATGGTGGTTCCGACTGGTTAAACTAGGCACAATTACCTTCTCTCTATCTCTACTGACTTCAAGTATAACTTTTAGCTACCAATAGAGAAGAGACATTAGATCAACCCTCTTGTTGATCGGGTAAGAAAGTGATCCTTAAGATAATCTGGGGCTCAGTCAAAAAACAAATAATTTTTGCCTCTTTGATAAGAGGACTTCTAGAAATATGGAATTAAATCTAAATGATAATTATCCCTATAATGCATGTTATCACTAAAAAAAATCTCTGAAACTTGATTAGTTACATTTTTTCCTAAGGGCCTAGTGTTAGATAGGGTTAGAGTTATTTTGATATTTTTCAAGGTCTAGATCATGGTTAAAGGTCTCATACCATCATTAAACATTGTTTATTAACCTCACTTCACTCTTCACAAATCTCATGCCACGTTTTAAAACCCATTTGTAAAGTCTGTTTCGAAAATTTGATTGAATAAGCCCATAAACCGCGTTTTCATAGCGCGCCTAGTGTAAAAACTCCATTTTGCACTATGAAAACACTGGTGAATTCATAGCGCCAAAACCAGAATTTGCACACCATGCGCTACGAAATCGGGAATTCGCATATTTGTCTCTGAGCTGTCATATCTGTCAAATACAGTTAAATTTGCCATCATTGGGTGTCCTTCATGAGTTTTCCTCCATGCATGCAACCATTCTTTGTCATCATTAGAGGTAATTTGTCATAAATTAGAGGTCTATCATTATTGGTCCTTTCAAATTTTGAAAAGTTGGCCGTTTTCATTTGTCTCATGCAAGAAAACACTGCATGCATTATTAAGTGTTGAAAGAAAGAATTCGTGGTGAGATTCCTAGTTATCAAGCGAGGCTATGTTGTCTCATTACTAATTGAGACAGAGGTTATATTTCAAGTGAGGCAGAACTGATTCAAATTCAGGTTATATCATCCATTATTGTGAAACCCGAATTCTTATCAAGCGAGGCTGTTAACTTTTCAAGCGAGGCAGAACTGAATAAAATCAAGCGAGGCTGTTTCATTCAAATACAAGTTATACCAGTGTTTTCAAAGCTTTCTAATTTAAGTGAGTTTGATATTCATTTGTGTGGAAACTAAATTTTCATCAAGCGAGGTAGAGTTCTTATCAAGCGAGGCTGAATTCAATTCCTGAGTGAAACAGTCTATTCAACAGGAGACTCAGATTGTTAATTTTCTGAAGACAAAGGGTTTATTGCAGATTTCTGAAGATACAGGTTTCAAGAGGAAAATGGCCGAGGAGAGAAGAAGCCATAGGTTTGGTCATTGCTTAAGGACTGAATCTGAAGGTGTTGAAGCCCTTACAAAAGATAAGTCTATCGAAGCAACTTTTAAGAAAGTTGGATGTTGGAGGTTTTGTGAAAAACTTCAAGGAGGGCACACTCAAGTTACCAAGGAGTTTGCCATAAATTTCACAGGATCAAATTCAAATATTGGGTTCCTAAATGTACCAATTTCTCCTAAAGTAATATCAGCTGTAACAAAGATCCCAAGAGGTGAAGACAGGTGGTTTAAAAATTTCAAATTTGATATGACACCATGCAAGATATTTTTGAAACCAGAGTTTTCAGAGGTTGACTTGAACAAGGCTGTGCCAAGGAGTTATGTCAGAGACACATTTTCCAATCTGCTCTACAATATTCAAAGATACTTCACTTGCGAGGGTAGATATCATAAGGTATACACCTACCATTTTAAACTCTTGCTTCATTTCACAGGGATGATATCATTAGATTTACCTTTTTATCTCTTTAGAAGCTTGGCTAAGATGTATAATAAGGTAAAAATGAAAGTTGAATCATGTGAAACCTCTTTGTTTCACCATGGCTTAGTCAAATTGATAGACTTACATGAGCTACAAAAGGTAAATAGAGATTGGGCAGAATTCCTCTTTTTGAGTAGAATTGGAATAGAAGGAACAACTGCCAGCCCACAAGCTAAAACCCCATCAAAGATTGCTGGTCCTGTGGAAACAAAGTCTAAAATATTTGTTAAACTTAAACCCAGGAAACAAGTGAAAGAACCAATGACATCATTGAATATCCAAGAGACTCCTAGGTCTATACAGAAGAAGAAAACCCTCGTTGAGGAAACAATTTTAGAGCAGTTAACTAACAAAGCAAATCCAAATAAGTTGACTAAAAGTCAGAGGTTAAAAGAAAAGGGTAAGGCTGTAATTACAGAGGAGACAAGAGGAAATTTTAATGACATACTTCAGGCTATCGACATAGAGGAATCTCCCCTAGTGCAAGCAGGCTTCATCAAATTAGATACAGGTGCCAACAAATTGAAAAAATTGAATACATCTAAAAAGTTAGAATTTGAAGAAGAGGTGGCAGAGTTTATTTTTAAACCCAGAAGACCCTCAATGAGGCAATCTAAGAAGCTGAAACAGTCAGATTTGGTGATAGAGAAAACAGGGGAAGAAAGTGCTACTGTTTTTGAAGAAACTACAAATGCATCATCTGCAATGCCTGAAGAAGATAGAAACAGGGTCTTCAAGGTTCAAAAGGAAAAAAGCAGCTATGAAGAGGTAAAGAATAAACTTAGGCTTGCAAATAATGAAATTGAGAAATTGAAGAAAAGAGAAAGAATATATGCTGAAGAGAAGGTCAATTTTGAAAGGATGAAAGGGCTATGGGAGCTTGAGAAAAATCCAAATCTTGAATTGATTGACAGTCAAGCTTAGTTTTTCATCTGGACCCTACCTGCAAACAAGGAAGCCAAGTTCATCAACATGGTTAACATAAAACTAAGGGCTAATAACAAAAAGCTCAAGAGGAGAATTGAAGATTTAGAGATACAGTTAAATCAGTTTGGAGATGAGCTACAGCCTAAACAGTAAGTTTCATCTTTGAAATAAAATTTGAAGGTTATATAGTAATGCTCCATTGTTGAAACTGATCAAGGTTGATGGTTATTGTTATAAGAATGGATCTACACCTGGAGACTAGGTTTTAAAGATTTCTGACTTGAAATTTTGAGGAAAAAACTGAGAAAGATGAAGCAGACTCAGCAGTTTCGTAGCGCACTACGAAACTACTGTAGGATGCAATTTTGTGAATTTTTGTAAATTTCAAAGAAGAAATGGTTTAGTTTTGAAGCCTTGATGTTGATGGAAGATATATATTGAATATAAATGAATATTAGAAGGGTTTTGGCACATTTAATTGGAGTCTAAAGCATGTTTTTCAAAAGAAAGGTCTGCGCTACGAAAACACAGACAGTTTCGTAGCGCAGCACTATGGCAGTTTCCACATCATTTTTGAAAAGTTGAAATATACACAGATGGAAGGTAAAATCTCTATGAAGTCTTTAAGACATTTGGCACGTGTTTTGAGTTCAAATTATGCAGCAAATGGTTCGAATTGGTATTAATGAAGCACTCAGCTACTATACAGGAAGCACTATCCTATTTTACAGGGATAGATAAGGAAGATATAAAGGGGGTCTAATAGCAAGAAGATAGACATGATCATGGTCGAAGACTAGAAGATGCAGCTGTCAAGTGTTGTTTTAAGTATTTAGATAAGGTTGTTATGTTTTAATAAATGATGTTTTAGTCCTAATTGTATTAGGAGTCTAAACATACAGTTTAATTGTCAGTTGTGAATGCAGTTTGTTTTATGAAAATTGTTAGGTGTCAAATTTCGAATTCTCCTCAAACGATTGGAGAAAATCCTAAGATGTAATGAATACTCTATAAAAGGGAGGAAATCGAATAGCATAGGGTTGGAATTTTTCTGGAACAAGTGTACTATTTGGTATTATTTTCAACTCTGTTTTTATCTTAATACAGTGGTATCATTTTGTTACTCAGGATTCAAAAAAGGCTATGGATGATTGATGTTGTTATGTTTCTCCTTTATATTTTACTTGCAGTGGCATGAGTGTATGTTACTTAGAACTCAGTGTGAAGGTGCTCTAACTTCCTTCATATATTCATGGACTGTGTGACCTACTGTTTTATTGTTTTACTGATGCATCTAAGCCTTAATATGCCCTGACTTCCATATGAATTTGATATCCATGTTTAGTAAAAACATAAAGTGACCCCATAAGCCCAATGGATGCTTGTTTATTGTAGTATAACTAATTACTAAATTTAATCCATTTCCTCACAGAGTTAGCCATCTGACTTTTATTTGAAAATCATAAAAACTTTGAGAGAGCCCTCTCAGGTTGAGGAGGCTAAGTCTCATCTAAAAGCCTAGTTTGAAATAATTACTCAGTGTCTCCTTTATTAGCAGCGTATCAGGGCCTGATTTTGAGATAACAATGCAAACAAAAGGAAATGTATTCTAATCATATCTCAATCAGACAGATATAGGTCTAACCCAACAGAGAGAAAAATATTTAAATGATTGGGATTTAAATATGTCTAGCTTATAATGAATATCAAGCTAACGAAGTAGTTCAATTAACTGGCATAATGAATGGCAAAACATATTATGTTTAGAGCCCTATTAACTAAGATAATCAATCAACCACATAAATGAAGTAGTTCACAAAATGATATTGATTGCTAATTCAATACTTCGAATGATTATACATTAATATAAGGAAATAGTTCACATAATATTATTGTTTGTTAAATTAGAATTAAAAGACTGATTTCTGAGAAAATAGTTACTCAGAAATCAGAGTTCATCGCACAAGAGAAGGGACAAATAATAACATATTATTGAGGAAAATTATTCATAATGACAATAGTGCACAAATATGAATAAAATGACACATTTATGTCATCATAAAATGAAACCAGTATTTAAAATAATAGTATTATAAATACCAATTTATTGAATCTGTTTCTCTATATGTGGTCTCCAACAGTCCTTTACAATGCTTTGAACTTCTGCTGGTAAAACAAGAGCTGCAATAGTGTAAGATCTTCCCTTCATACATAATTAAGAATTGCAAAAGAAAAATCTTCAATAATCCCCAAGATTTAAGATTTTCTCTCCCCCCACCTACAAATATAAGTCCTTATTACAATAGTTCTTTTAAATAATTTCAGAATTGCAGAGTAGAGAAGCCTCTAATACATTATACAATCTGTTATTTATAATTTACAAAGAGAATTCACAGTAGGAAAGTTGTTGAAGAGTAGTTATGCCCAATCAAATTTTGTAATATTCCTAAAATTTAGCTTTTAGCTAAATGGAATATTATAGATAATTTTATCACTAGGTGGGTGAATAAATGGGTGGGGAGGCCCATAAATCTCCTTACCAGCAATAAAAACACTTCAAGTGTGAAAGGAGACCTTCTAAGAAACTAAATAAATCACCTTTGAGTATGAATAGGGGTTGGATCATGTTGAACAGGTCAACTTTGACCAAGTCAACAACGCTGTTATGGAGGAGTGGACATTAAATGAGGAATAACGTAGTTTTGGAGGGAGATGGATTGCATGGAGGAAATGATCTAATTGAGTGGGGCCAAAGGCAAGGAAGCTCATAATCCATATAAGGAAGAGGATGGCAGCCATATGGGGTTATGTTTTGGATTATTATCTTGTATGTGGTCTATTTATACTTATTTCATTCTTCATCTGTTTAGTTGAGATTGTTGTGTTGTTTAGCACCGGGTGTTCCCGAGCGGGAATCCCACCTCTTTCCTTGAGAGGCCTCTTGGAAGAGCATTGAATTTCATTTCCACATTCAGTTCTTTAGGCCAAGCTACAACTTTATTCATCAACGCAGTTTCTGTAGGATATTGTGCTGTGTTACAGGGTGCAGCAGTGGAGAATTAGATCGAGTGTCTTGAGAGCTAGTTTTTCAGTGGAGGAAGGTTTCCATCCATTGGGAGGCCTATAAAGAAGCCGCTTGGGATTTATTGACGCATTTGGCACCAGGCCAAGGAGCATTTATCCCCAACAATGCAGTTTCAGTCTAGATCTGTGTTATTTTAGGGAGGAGTTGTAGGGGTAGTTGCTATTTTGGGAGGTGATTTCTTCAGTGGAGGAGCCATCCTTTCATCCGGAGGATCTATTGGAGAAGATCTGTAGTTCTCTACATCGGATTCAGCCATATCTTCTCATTTCAGTGGTTGCAACATATCTTCAGCCCTAGGGCTATAGCTTACATTGGCACATTGTGTGCATTTTCCGGAAACCCTCTTGGATTGTCTTGGAAAGTTGATCTAGTGCCTGGATCTATATGTTGAGATTCTATTGGGGCCTATATCAATATTTTTACATCATTGTATCATCTCCAGCTGTAGTTATATCTAATATGATTGTGCTGTAGCAGTTCTCTGGCATTTTGTATTGCAACAACATCTCACTTTTGAGAGTGTTTATGTATTAGAGGATTGTGTGATCATATTCTATGATTGGTGCCTGATTGTTTTGTACTTATTTGTTGCATATATGATCAATAACATGGATTTGTATTGTTCTCATGATTTCATGTGTTAAATACTTGCTGCTGCTTTCATTTTATGAGCTATATTGCTGCTATTTCCAATTTGGAATATTATAGTGGTATCAAAGCATAAGCTTGGCTTAGCCTGTGCATTCATCCAATATGTCACAATAAGGAGAATATTTTCACAAGAAGAGGAGATGTACAAAAAAAATAAAAAAATAAAAAAAATAAAAAAAAAATGACTCCATTATTTGGAGGAAGAGAGGAAGAGGAGCTCTCAAAGCTTCTTTTTCAAACTATGCAGAGCATCAAGGGGGATATCAAGATGATGAGAAGGAAGATACGTAGGGAATCTCCAAAGGGGTTTGAGTATGAAGCAAGCCCTAGATTTCTACATGATGGGTGTGAGCATGCAGCCACACCATATGATCCACAACGCAGTCTTATGCCCGAATTTACTATAAGAGAGAGGGAGGAAGAATATGTGTGAAGGAAGGAGACTCTTGGTGATTATTTGCAAGAGTATGAATCTCAATCCAAGAGGTTCAAATATCACCTTAACTTCCAAGGTTTTTGAAAGATCAAGGAGGGAAGAAGCAGAAGGAGCAAGTAGCATGATGTGAGTAGATTCTTTCTATCTACTTTCAATGGTTCACCTAAATGTCCAGCTAGAGCTTGGGTGGAGGAGCTAGACACCTATTTGCAGCAACACTAAGTTTCAGAGAATGAAGCCATCAAGTTAGTAGCGTTGAATTTTGAAGGTAAGGCCTATGATTGGTGGATGTTTGAATATTTTTCATCAAAAAATGCAAATACCTCTACTTATGCAAAGTTCACTAGGAGAATAGTGGAAAGTTTTGGTGAAAAACATTCTGAAACACCTTTGGTGGAGATAAACAAACCAAAACAAATAAAACCTTTGCATGGATTGGAAGGATATTCAAACCCAACTCCACTTCAGAACATTGTTTAAGAGGCTAACATCTTGCATAATACCTTTCTAGAGGCAAGATTTGTATCTCATACTCTTGGAAAAGAGAGCATGGAGATCTTTTTTTCAAAAGAGGGTCCTCTTATTGAAAAGTTTCCCATTCATATTGAAGAGGAAGAGAAGGCTGGAGGCAACAAGGTTGTCATATCCATAGCATATCTAGCACCTCATATAGAGGAAGATGGAGCACTTGCTCCAACAAAAGGAATTCTTGTCTGTTCACAAGGAGTTCCAAAGGATCTCATATGTGAAGATCAAGGCACAATCCATGAGCAACATGTGCCATTATTGATAGATTGTGAGACCTGGCAGATGAAAGGAGAAGGTAGGGAGGATGGCCAACATCATATGATTAAGAACACACACCCCTATCTATTTCAAAAGGTTGATGCACAGAAGAGGCAGACTGATTTGCACAATGAGGGCAAGGACAAAGTTGTCCATTCATATATGCGGTCTACTCTTGATATTGATGTCTCATTGCATGGAGGCATTCCACCTGGGAGACCATCAGATCAAGAGATGATGAGAGATGCTTCACAATTGGTTGTAGCACTCATTGATTCCAGAGGGGTGAGGACCTTGGGAGGACTTGACAAAGCGTTGAGAGTCTTGGGTAGACTCAAAGAGGAGGGAGACATCCTCCCATTTTCAGCGTTACCCACTCTCACTACATATTCTGCGCTGAGAGAAGTTGCTGTAGTGATGGGGGATGGCACCACCATGGTGCAAGGGTACCACTCCATGGATTTGGAGAAACAGAGGGTACTTCCTTTGAGGAAGGAATCCTCCATATATTGGAGTAGATGGAGGCCACTCATGCTTACATTGGCCAAGATTAGGAGGTTCTTTTTGGATGGTAGCTTCTCATGGGAGGCCAACTTCCAAAGGTCACCACTTCTACTTGAGCATGAGCAGCTGCATGATGGGCATGGCAGCACTTTGGAGGATGAATTTGGCATGAGGGGTGTCAAAGGAAAAGACAATAGCATGTGGTGAGCTTCACATTTCAAATCTTCAGCGCTGTCTCTTAAAAGGATTGATCCATATTGGAGGTCTCAACTTTTGGCAGAACTCCAAGGATCTCGGTGCTTGCATGATTCTTGATGATCCGGAGGGAGATGAGAGATACATGGTGGATGATGGGGTTATCTATTATTATGGCAAAGTCTTATTGAATAGAGCTTCTAAGCTCAAGGAGAAGTTGTTACATGTATCACATGTGGACTTTCTTTCCATGCACTTTGATGCATATCATTCCTTGATGGAAGAGTTCACTTGGGAGGGCATCTAGCAGGATGTATATCAACATATGGAGATATGCATAGCCCAGATGATGATGGATAGGTTTTCACAGCCACTTCCCTACTCATTGAGAGTGAGGGAGAACTTTCAGTTGAGCCATTTCAGCTCAATGACCAAGGTACATAGTAGAGGATGTACATTTATGCATTATAATTTGCACTCCTTTACTTTTTATGAGCATCATATTGTACCAAGGAGGATAATTCCTTCTTGTATATTGTATTGTGATGTACTTGAGGCCATTTTCAACATTGACGTTGGCCATTCTATTGGTGGTTTTTGGGAGATTCCACATGAATCTTGGTGTGCACCATTGGCACCAAATTTTACTTTTATGATCCCATATTGTAGGATGATTGTGGCAGCAAACAAGTGGCTGGAAAGACACTTGTTATAATTTGTCTTGAGGCAGGCAGGGGATGCACTGCGCTGGTTCCACATCTGGAACTATGATCCACCTTCCGGTTGTCAGATGGCAACTTGTTTTTATTTGTTTTGGCTTCCATATATTTATGATGTTCGTATTCTTATGGGAGGATTTGTTGGGAGGATGGCACAAGAGTTGGAGGTGCCCATTGGGAGTATGATTCTCCAGACTTCATATGTTACATGTTTCAGGAGAAACAATGGGCAAGCCATGATTGCCACACTACATCTCTTGTCTTCATGTGGGAGGAACCATTTGGAGAACTTGAGTTCTTGGGAGAGGCACTTCATGGATGTTTTGATTGGTGGGGTAACTTGGGACATTCTTGGGAACCATAATATTTCAGCCCAAGATCAGTAGCAACCCCATATATATCATAAATGGAGGGAGAAACAACATGGTTGGAAAAATCTAATCTCTCCATACAACCCCAGTACATTGCATGAACCGGGGGTTGAGGATTTCTTTGATGAGCTACCTAGAATGGTTCATTTCATTTGGATGATAGCATGGGTATGGGAGTCTCTCATTGGGAATGAGATTCCCTATGTTTGTCATCAGTCCTACCTTGAGGAGGCCATTGGATAGAAAGAATGTTTCCACTTACACCTTCCACTTTCTCATGATGTGAGCCATTTGGTTTTGCATACTTGGGAGGGACAATTGGGGGGCAGATTTATTGCAGATTATTTTGAGCAGTGGCGGGGACTATTGATGAAGAGGCCACAAGAGGAGGAGGGGATGGATTTTTCCCCACCTTTACTGTTGCTTGAGGACAAGTAACATTTTGGAGGGGAGGACTGTAATATTCCTAAAATTTAGCTTTTAGCTAAATGGAATATTATAGATCATTTTGTCACTAGGTAGGTGAATAAATGGGTGGGGAGGCTCATAAATCTCCTTAGCAACAATAAAAACACTTCAAGTGTGAAAGGAGACCTTCTAAGCAGCTAAATAAGGCACCTTTGAGTATGAACAGGGGTTGGATCATGTTGAACAAGTCAACTTTGACCAATTCAACAACGTTGTTATGGAAGAGTGGACATCAAATGAGGAATAATGCAGTTTTGGAGGGAGATGGATTACATGGAGGAAATGACCTAATTGAGTGGGGCCAAAGGCAAGGAAGCTCATAATATATATAAGGAAGAGGATGTCAGGCATATGGGGTTATGTTTTGGATTATTATCTTGTATGTGGTCTATTTAGACTTCTTGCATTCTTCAGTTGTTTAGTTGAAATTGTTGTGATGTTTAGCACCAGGTGTTCCTGATTGGGATTCCCACCTCTTTCCTTGAGAGGCCTCTTGGAAGAGCATTGCATTTCATTTCCACATTCAGGTTTTCAGGCCCAGCTACAACTTTCTTCATCAACATAGTTTCTGCAGGATATTGTGCTGTGTTGCAGGGTGCAGTAGTGGAGAATTAGATTGGGTGTCTTTAGAGCTAGTTTTTCAGTGGAGGAAGGTTTCCATCCATTAGGAGGCCTGTAAAGAAGCCTCTTGGACTTTATTGACACATTTGGCACTAGGCCAAGGAGCATTTATCCCCAACAGTATAGTTTCAGTTCAAATCTGCGTTATTTTAGGGAGGAGTTGCAGGGGTAGTTGCAGTGGTTGTTTTGGGAGGTGATTTCTTCAGTGGAGGAACCATTCTTTCATCCAGAGGATCTATTGGAGCAGATCTGTAGTTCTCTACATCAGCTTCAGCCATATCTTCTCATTTAAGTGTTTGCAGCATATGTTCAGCCCTAGGGCTGCAGTTTACATTGGCACATTGTGTGCATTTTCAGAAAACCCTCTTGGGTTGTCTTGGAAAGCTGATCTAGTGCCCAGATCTATATGTTGAGATTATATTGGGGCCTATATCAATATTTTACATCATTGTATCATCTCCAGTTGTAGTTATATCTAATATGACTGTGCTGTAGTAGTTCTCCGACATTTTGTATTGTAGCAACGTCTCACATTTGAGAGTGTTTATGTATTGGAGGCTTGTGTGATCATATTATATGATTGGTGCTTCATTGTTTTGTACTTATTTGCTGCATATATGATCAATAACATGGCTTTATATTGGTCTCATGATTTCATGTGTTTAATACTTGCTGCTACTTTCATTTTATGAGCTATATTGCTGCTATTTCCATTTTGGAATATTACAATTTTTATTGGCCAAATTATTATTCTTCCATTGTTGGATCATTCTCTTTGATTTATATCTTCTTCCCCTCATCTTTGCAACTGTTTCCCTTAAAAAAAAAAAAAAAATAATAAAAAAAATACAAAATATGGAATTAAAACATATCCAATCAAAACTTAATTACATAATTTAATAAAAAGAAACATGAAATTTATATTTATGCATGTGGAGATCTAATTGGTCAGGATAACATAGACGAATGAATATGCACTCAGTAGAAGCCGCGAACAAATGAAAAATGCAGAAAATTAGTTTTGTTTAAAATTTCAGAGCTTGATCTTCTGCTAAATTTTATACTTATTAAATGATTAAATATGGTAATGAAACGACTTCATAAATGTTCTTCATGATTTTATCTATCCAATAAGCCATTCTGGGGCTCATTTGGTCAAGTAAAACTCAACTTATAAGTTTTTTAAAGTTGAGGAGTTAAAATTGTGAGAATTCTAAAAAATTTATTGCTGAAGCTATAAATAAAATTTTTAAATTAAATTCTAATCCTAAATTAAATTACAATTATTAATCAATAGACATTAATCTAATTATAATTAAAAACTTAAATTAATTAATAAAAAAATATTTTTTAACCTAATTGAATTAATAAAAAAATAATTAAAAAATAATTATATTATATTAATATTACAATTTAATTATATTAAAATTATAATCATAATATTTTAAACTTTGTCGCCAAATTATTTCAAATCCAAACTTAATACCAAAACCAAGTTTAGTGCCTTTTGAAATATGGAGAGGTTGGTTAATGGAGGATGAGGAGTGATAAGAAGGTGGGGTGGAGAGTGAGGTGCAAGAATACGTTGGAGGGTGAGGTGAGCAAGGATGGGATTCTTAAGGAGTGTTGACCAAAAATTTGGTTTAAAAATAAATAGTTGCGACATAAAACCAAAATCGCAAATCATAAATTTTTTTGGTGAGTGCACAATGAAACTTGTCATATTGCAATTTTTAGATCTCAAGGTTTTTAGATCAGTTTTTATTTCGGGTTTTTTATTTTGGCATTTTTAAATGAGATTTTCGCAGGAAGGAAGGAGGTGATGTGAAGTGGGCTTATGTGGAATTAAAAATTCTACAAAATAAATTACAATTATTTTGCAATTTTGAGATTTTCGGATTTGGAAATTTGTTTTAAAATAATAAATTGGAATAAATTATCAAGATCGCGAAAATGAATTTTTTAACTATTTTACAATTTGGGTAGGTCATTTTGTAGTGCCATTAGTGAAAAAATGAAAAATTTAATAAAAATTAACTAAGAGTTAATATTTACAATGAATGTTTATTTTAATTGCAAAGATTGAAGTATTATAAATTTTATACATTTTTTAACTGTGACGACAAAAATGATCAAACTTCAAAGGAATGCCATTTGCAAACCGGTTAACCAAATAAGACGAAACAAGTATCGATGGAAAGCTTGCTAAAATTCGAATTCAATGAAACGATCAAAATAGAAATCCGAAGAAAATGAAAAACTGGCAAAATTGTAGGACAATTAACTTAATGAAAACCATAAAAAGTGTTTAGAAAAAAATGAATAGAAAGGATCCCTATTATTTGAAGTAAATGAGTCAAAAATTGGGGGTATTAGGTTTTCCCTACAACAATAAGTCAAAATTTGATCTTTTTCCTCAACAAGTTGATGATTTAAGAAAGGACAATGATAATTTACTAAACCAATTTTCTATGCCAAGGGAAAAATCTCAGACTGAGAAACATTCAGGGTTAGAAACATTAAATAAGGTAGTAGAAATGATGGGTGCACCTTCTTCTCCTTCTGAAACTAAAAAACTAGGAAATCATTATGTAAGGTGTGTGGGAACTTCTTGAAGAAGTTGGATATAGATAGGATGAAATTCAGAAACCTGAAAATATTTTAGTAAGGGTATAGACAAAATTTGGAGTCAAGGGCATAGAATTTCAGGATGCAACACAAGAACTTGATAATGATGTTAATTGGAAATAAACTCAACAATATATTAATGAATGTCTCAAAGAATGCTGCACAATTTGTACACATATCAATATATCAAGAAACTGTTGAATCAGTTCCCCATGTTTCTTGGACTCTAATAACCAATTACCTAACACAAACTAACTCGAGGATTAGTTGTGTAACATTCCCCTCTTATTCCGAAGGGATGTAAAGTCCAAGAATAAGAGCTCAAAATGCAGAAATGCATCTCAGCCAAGAGTTGAATGTCTATCAGAAATGGTTTTTAAGGATGAACATAAACCGAAAATGGGAGAACTCAATGTCTCAACCAACACTAATTCTGGAACCTACATAGCAGTTCTCAAAACAAAAAGTGTGGTTTTAAGATGACCAAAAACTCTGGAATTGTCACAGTAGTTCCTCGAACAATTCCGAATCTAGAAGTGCTCGCTGAAGTCTCACAACTCTGGCTCTATCTGGTACAGTTGTGGCTCAAGATATGGATCTATGACTCAGGTTCACTTGACATCTTGAACTCGAACATGTTTCAGACCACCAACCAACAAATCCCCCCTTGTTTGATACAGTTTTAGAAGTACTCTTTATCAATGCAAGCTTCGTCAACACTCTCGAACAAATTCTATAGTATTAGATGTAGATCTTTGTGGTTGCTTTCGACCATTCCCAAGAAGCAATCTATCCGAAATTTTGCTTATCTCTTGCATTACTCTTCTTTTTGAAACATCTCTCTGAAATGTGATTACGCTTTCCAAAATGCTCACGCGGGTGAAGATCAAAACACCAATCTTTCACATGCCCAACTTTATTACACTGTTGGCATCTATCAACTTTTTCTGGAACTACACCATCCAAAAAGCCCGCACTTCGAAATTTTATAGGTTTAGCGAAGTTTGGAATGTGAAAAGATACATCATTGTTATAACCAAGACTAGTTCTGTGTTTATTGTGTGTAATCTCTTCCCTTGGTGTTATAACAGGTTTCACATCATAATTTCTAACAACATCCAAATTTTCACCTGAAATCACTTCATTTCTATGATCATTCTTTGAATGATGATTAAGCTCAAACAAATTGTTGCTGTAACTGTGACTCTAACTCCAAGAATTGGATGTTAGAGAGCATGTCTTTGCTGACTTGAACACCGTTATGAATAGTATACGACATTAAACTACTTAATAATTCTAACAAATTATCATTTTTGACCATTGTCACCAGCAATCAACTTTGAAAAAGGGGTGTCAGCTACCACCGAAAATGCACCCAATACAAACAAATTTATAATGGTTTAACCAGATGTCGGGTTCAACCGATCATGTGCCCATTTACAGATAACTTCAAAAAATAACTCTGGCCAAATGTGCAGGAAAGAAATCAATCGAATCTAAGAGGTTTAATGACCAACCTTTAAAATAAAGCACCATGCATGTTCTTCCTCCTAAAATTTTTTTAATATGGCTATTGCTGCATCATCTAATGAATTTGTGAACCATTAAAAATAATAATACAAATGTGACTCCACCATTATCTTACCTTTGAATTTTCAATCTTCAAATAATCGATCCATGACAAGTTGGTCCACTAGCAATGTTATTCACTTTACAAAAAAAAACCTTCAAATCCTTCAAAGTTAAAACAAAATTTCCCTGCAGTCAACCCACTGCAACAAATCGAGGTCTTACTCCGATGTTAGCAAAAAAAATAGCAATGCTTCCCACACTTCAACACTATTTCATAAAAACACTACCACAGAGGCTATGTTTCAACTGTTGTTTTAAATCTAATGCATAGCTATGTGAATTCCCACAAACATTTTGTCGAACAGTTACACTACCTTCGATTAGTCATCAAAAACTTGAGATTCAAAATCTTCGTCAAGTACTCTGGAAAACAAATACCTTAGGTGCATAAAATTCACCCAACACTTCTTGCAAACATATCAACAAACACATACCAGGTACCGATATCACTTTGGCACAAATTGTGTGGGTATAAAAAAAATGCCAGGAGTTCTCAATAATTATGCTACTGCTCGAAATCCAAGGGAGTATTGTGACAGAGTCTCAGTCCCATACATTAGTTGTCCAACCACCAAATTCACTGGGAGACAATTCTCTCTTCAGAAAATCGGCATTCAAACAACACACTCATGTCATATCAGGCACCAAAGGAACTTCAAATTCATCATAATGTTAGTCATAGACACCTGTGCAACTTAAAACAAACTTCAAACCACAGTTAAAATATTTCAATATAGTTGCAATTGGTACAACAATATTTTTATTTATGAGAGAGTTAAATAAACCAAACTAATTCCAAACCCCTCCTTTGCATAATGATTCAGTCATTTCAGATCTTCTATTTTTCTTCAAATTAGTTCCAATTCAAGTCTCAACAAATGTTTCAAAATTATTGCCAGTGCAGGCTCATGCACAAATTTCAAATCAATTTTTTGGTCAAACTGGAGGACAACTGGCTGATTTGGCACAACAGAATGGAAACAACTCATGTTTACAAACATCAAATCTTGGGAAGTATACAAAGGCCATGGCATGCTGACCCAAAAAACCAATATATGAATTCAGATTAGGCTAACAATAATGAATTAAAATGAAGTTTCCAATAGGCTGAGAGCAGATTGAAAAGAAAAAAATAAAGATAAAAAATATCACTTACGGTCCCGATGACAAAACAAATCTCAAGCGCCCTGGACTGGTAATTCCTCTTCAGTTGGGCCCTTCACTCCAGTGCTTTAACTAAATATTTTTTCCTCTTTCACAATTTCTGGGAGTTACAATTTCGATCATAGTCAATTTCATCGCACCAAACATCAATTTCAGAACAAATCCTATTGATGTGATTAATCCAAAATGACATTCATCTAATCATTAATGTAGTTTATTTATTTCACTGTGCGAGTGTTTTCATTGTAATTATCAATATGTTACCAATCTGGCTAAAACAATTGTCACACATGTTCGAAAGGCTACACTACGCACAAACACCCTTAAATAACCTCCATTAGCAAAAAACGACCTCCATTTTGCTGTGTAAAATTCATTGTAACTGTTACATACGTCCTCTATTTTGCTGTGTAAAATTTGTTGTAACTGTTATGTGTACATGTGAACAACAGTAAATAAGTAAAGAGATATTCCAACTTACACCTTCACTTAGTCGCAAATTTCACAGTCATTTAACTGCATAATCTAAATTGAGATCCATGGCTGTTGTAGTGTATTCGACGCATGGGAAGATGAAATACACTGTGCTTAATAAGGAGGTTACTTTCCTACAAGCAAGTAACAGGTCAATTGGTTTGTTATATTGTTAGTGGAACAAAATAAAATGTAGTAAACTAAGTAAAGAACATAACATGCTACATTAAAGAAGGAACAAGAAACATAATACTCATGTACAATAACAAGCTCAATTGAGTCAAACACACTAATATTTCAAATGGAGAACTCTCTCCCTTTTATTAGTTGCTAATGGTATAAGAGAATAGGATGCTAAATCACTTGCAATGAATCCTTAGAGCTATGGAGCTCTAATATTTAACGAAAGGGGGTCTCTTCCCTTTAAGCTTATTACAAGTCTCTTTCTCTACTTGACGGATGGTAGAATAATAGACACTTTGTGAACTTCTTCTCTTGGATTGAGGTGTTGGGTGGCCAACAAATGAATCCTTCCACTCCTTGCTGCTTGGACAACCCAATGCTAGTTTTCTTTCAAGAAATTTGGCCAGCATAATAATGTTTTCTCATATTCCTCTTCCCATGGCAGTCTTTTATAGACAAATTTCAAATTTTCCCTTCCTCTCTTGGTACGAGATGGATGTTGACACAAGGTGGCTCCAAGACAACTGTACTTGGCTGGCTTGAGTGGGAATCTTCTTCTTCAAGTGTGCCAAGTGGTCCCAGATGGTTACTTTCTGCATACTTAGGACCGTGCAGCTATATGAAGGATATTTGCGATGATCTTCGCCGCTATCGAATAAAAGGCCACATGGATCTCTCAGGGTTAGTGATTTCTGTGCACTATTTGATAAATTTTCCTACTTTACCTTAGGGAAAGTCAAAATTTTCAGATCCTGTAATGTCTTCCTTCCTTGTAAATCCCTATCTGTACCTTCTGCTTGACATTTCCTAATGTATTTTTCGTGTACGATTTTCTAGTGATAATAGTTGCTCCCTAATGTATGAGGTCTAGGAAGAACTGTATAGCCGAAATACATTATATTTTATTTTCCTGTATA
Source organism: Pinus albicaulis (assembly GCA_034641835.2). Classification (NCBI taxonomy): domain Eukaryota; kingdom Viridiplantae; phylum Streptophyta; class Pinopsida; order Pinales; family Pinaceae; genus Pinus; species Pinus albicaulis. Next base: position 536,699,860 of record CM076572.1, read on the forward strand.
ATCCATTTGAGAGAGAGAGGGAGTAACTTGTGTGAAATATGAGGTTGGAGACCCCTTTCCGTGAGTAAAACAGGTGCCATGATTTGTTGGAAACCTGCAAGAGAAAAAATAAATACAATATTTCTACGGGGCGGGCATGTCCCATAGTCATGATGTTTTTGCTAGTTAAGCTTATCTGACAGATAAAGGTTCTGTTTGTGTCATTTGTGTGGTAGTGACTTGCTGTTTGGTTGATGACGACAGTTGCTAACGCCCTCAGGGGAATTTTTTCTTTGAAAGTAGGTTGAATGTGGTGCCCACATGAATAATCTTGGTATGGCATATTTTTAGAGTAAATTCTCATTGTATGCATGGGTTTCTGACTGGGGACCTTCCCGTGTAAGCATTGCTGAAAGAGATGTTTATGATGGCATGTGTCTTCGAAAAATCTGACAGAGTGCAACGGTTGTGAAGTATGATACCATCTTGACATAAAAGCTTATGTTGGAGTCGAATTTCAGGAGGATCGATGACATCAATGGGAAATGATGACTCCATAGTGCCATCCGAGAATTCCCCCATTGAGGTGAGGAGCTATCTAAGGTACTGCCTTCGTCTTGGAAGATGGTTATTGAGGTTAAAAAGAAGGAAGCCTCAAGCGACTGAAAGAAGTACTGATGCAAGGGACCAGGGTTTATGATGTAACATGTGGGGTGTGATAGGTTAACGTAGGCATGGCGACAAGAAATGGCTGTAACTGATGATGGAAGTTCAGTTGCCCAAGGTTGGAGCTTTTAAATGCAAGCGGCGACAATCATAACAATTTATAGTGAGGAAATACCTGGGGTTGGTAGGATGTCCAGGGTGGGTTTGTGGTTGTTATGAGTGTCATGGTGGGGTTGGGTAAAGAATCCGAAGCTCCGACCAAGGGTGATTAGGAACTGCTGCCAGGTGAGAAATGTGGATGGATTGGTGGGAGTGTTCACCTAAAAAAAATGTTTGTACACTTTCCAAAAGAAAATAGAATGGGTTTGGATGTACAAGCACGGAGATTGGTGCCCCAATAAACATGAAAATTATTCCTCACTTATGTCATGAGGAGGGTGTTTTTACTGAGGGTGCGGGCCTCATTGGTTGGTCTCGATGCGAGGGTGGTGAAGTGGATGAAAAGTGTCGCAGATGGGCTATGATGATGGGGGTGTGGTAGGCCAAGTGCGAGATGTGGTGGTGCGTATTTGATCTTCTTATGAGAATGGTAGTCCAAGAAAGGGGTTTTATCGTGACATGGGTAAAAAATGACTTGATGTATGATGGATGAATGAACATAAAGTGCTTCTCGGACTTGGATGTTATGGACATGGCTCCAAAGTTTTAATGTGTGGTCTACTTGAGTGATGGACACCATGCAGGGTGAGGCTCTAATGACTGAACGTCATAACTTGGTATGCGAAAGTGCCCCATGGGGTGGTGAATGATATCTTGTATCGATAGGTATGTCAAATTTGAATTTTGTTATACCCTAAGAAACCATCCATGAAGGATAGGGCTTTGTGTCTGGTGCACACATCGATGACTTGATCGATGAACGAGGTAGGGTAGTTGTCTTTTGGACAAGCTTTGTTCAAATCTCAGAAGTCAATACAAACGCGGATGGTGCCCTATTTTTTCATGACGGGAATATGGTTGGAAACCCATGATGTGTAAGTTATGGGATAGATAAAACCGACTTTGTGAAGCTTGTTGACTTCTCGCTTGATTGCTTCTAACTTAGATGGGTGTAATTGACGTTGTTTCTGGCATACCGGTGGTATGTTGGGCTAGGTGTCAATATGGTGCTCTACGATAGTGGGAATAATCCCTAGAATTTCCAAATAATCTCATGCAAATATGTATTTATACTCTTGCAACAAGTTTGTGTAAGATATTACTTCGTCTGGGGAGAATACTACCCCCAGTGAGATTTCTTCGATTTTTCCTGGGTTTATAGAGATATTTACCTTAATGGTTGGTGAAATATTGGACATGTTCCCTTCGAATGCATTGGGCGCCAGGATGGGATTTTTGAACCAGTCAAATTTCCTAGATGGGAGGAAATATTTTGATTCGATAACGTATATCTCTTGGTTTTCTGGGTTGTTAGGGCCGAATGTTTTTTCAGGAAGAAAAAACTAGCGGGGATGCATTGCATCCCAAGGATAATTGGTTTCGTCATGGCCTCCAAAATATCCTATTTTGAATGGAACAAGGTATATAAGGGGGAGTGAGTTTGTGTGAGGCTATGAGGAGGTGGTTCGGGCCTAATGGAGCTAGTTGACAGACACGAATAGGATTCCATAGTTGATTTTGTGGAACCAAACAAGGTTGACAGGGTGCAGACGGATTGAGTTTGCACCGTTGATGGTACAACTACTTTTGTAGTTGTAGTTGTATCAATACCAATGACAGATGATCAGACAACACAAATAATGGTTCCCATGCATGATGAGATGAATCGTATGTGGTGTTGTGTGTCTTCGACATTGGATGGTGGAGGAATTTCAATTGTGGTGGCTTGCATGAGAGAAAGCTTACGTTCCTCACATGGCGTGCTAAGGGTACTTTCACTTTCCTGGATTTGGATGTTGTGCTGAGTGCAGAGGTGCCTAAATGTTTCCATTAAGTCGAACGACTCTGTTTCTTGTTTATGACCAGTGCAAATGGTGCACAATGTCATGGTGTTTAACGAGTAGATGGTATGAGAACCAACACTACTCTTTGTCCCTGAAGTGGATGCTTATAGATGATTTGGAATTGAGGCATGATTAGGCCTTTTCCATATCTGAGTTTTTTTGTTTTGGATGGTCTAGATCCTTCGAGGATTTTAGACTTAACACTGTCCTTGCCCCTCGTAGACTTGGGAGGTCCTCACAATCCATCGTATGGTGGAATTATGAGAAAATACTACAATAGTAACGTGGGATATTCTCTTGATTAGAGAGATTGATCTGTGGGATGGGGGTGACCATTCGAAGGATGTTAGTAAGGTTCTTCTGTTCCTTACATTGATTGAATCAGTGGTCGATTCTCTTGCATAGCCTGCATGCCATCCTTGGATGGTCTTGGGCCCTGCTAGGATGGTGGGTTATTTTAGCTCTCCTAACGTTTTGGTATGGATGGGGGGCATGTTTCCTTGCGTTAGGTTGTCTTGGCTCTAGAACAACTATATCTGGGTGTTGTGCCTCCAACGAGCATACAATGTCTATCAAAGGGCGTACTTGGAAGATGTAAGTACAGTGTCGAGTCTGATGGTTGCCTTGACAAATCAGACAATAATGTCTTTCTTTGGTAATCCCTTCCTTCTGGGCTGCTGAAGTGATTGGATACCATTTTCGGAGTGATTCTAGGTCCGGGCATTGGGCGACCAAATGGTTATGTGCGTTGCATAATGAACAAGTTGGTCTTATCCATGGATGGCGGTTTGGGGTGATGATGTGCCCCTTTATTGGTCGCTTTTTTGCTGACATGAATAAAATGGACCTGCTTGCCACATATTATTACGTTGTCAAACTTTCCATGGATTCTATATCCGATCCGTCTACTGCAGCAAGGTGTACTATGGCCATCTGTAAACTGTTTAACGCCAAACTAAATCGAGGGATATAATGGGGAACCATTACTTGTGTTGTCTGCTACGGGAGTCATGGCATACATGTAACATGTAGTAAACTAATTAAAGAACATAGCATGCTACATTAAAGAAGAAACAAGAAAAAAAATACTCATGTACAATAACAATCTCAATCGAGTCAAACACACTAATAATTCAAATGGAGAACTCTCTACCTTTTATTAGTTGCTGATGGTATAATAGAATAGGATGCTAAATCACTTGCAATGAATCCTTAGAGCTATGGAGCTATAATATTCAAGGCAAGGGGGTCTCTTCCCTTTAAGCGTATTACAAGCCTCTCTCTCTCCTCGACGGATGGTAGAATAATAAACACTTGGTGAAATTCCTCTCTTGGATTGAGGTGTTGGGTGGCCAATAGCTGAATCCTTCCACTCCTTGCTGCTTGGACAACACAATGTTGGTTTTCTCTCAAGAAATTTGGCCAGCATAACAATCTCTTCTCATGTTCCTCTTCCCATGGCAGTGTTTTATGGAAAATTTTCAAAATTTCCCTCCCTCCCTTGGTACAAGATGGATGTTGACACAAGAGTGGGAGGCCAATTCCTTTGTGTGTTGTATTAAGGCCTCAAGGTGGCTCCAAGGCAACTGTACTTGGCTGGCTTGAGTGGGAATATTCTTCTTCAAGTGTGCCAACTGGTCCCAGATGGTGACTCTATGCATACTTAGGACCGCACGACTATCCGAGGGATATTCGCAGTGATCTTCGCTGCTATCAAAGAAAAGGCTGCACGGATAGTTTGGGGTCAGTGCTTTCTATGCGCTATTTGATAAATTTTCTTGCTTGACCTTAGGAAAAGTTAAAATTTTAGATCCTGTAATGTCTTCCTTCCCTGTACCTTCTGTTTGACATTTCCTAATGTCTTTTGCTTGTATGATTTTCTAGTGATAACAATGGCCACAAAACTAGTGGCAGAATTCAATCAACTATCAACAGGTGGATAAAATACCTACTCTGATGTGACTGTAAGACACAAAATGGAAAAAAACTCAAAAATATATTAATGAATGTCTCAAATAATGATGTACAATGTGTACACATATAAATACGTCAAGAAACTGTTGAATCAGTTCCCCAGGTTTCTTGGACTCTAATAACTAATTACCTAACACAAAATAACCAGAGGATTAGTTGTCTAACAATTGCCACACAAGAACCAACATTTTGAAGTAGATAAACCTAAGGAGTTTTAGGTTGTGGCACAAGAAATTGATAAATATGTTGTTTCCATACAAGAATCAACAGTTGAAGCAAAAAATCATGGGAAAATAAAATCATTGGCTCATAAGAACCTGCTAACAATGCTACTGATACATAAGAACCGGCAGCTGAGGCAATACAACTGGAAGAAGAGGAGGAGATGGAAAAACATAAGGATTTTTAAAAATATGTTGAAGACACTAATTTAACAAAATAAAAATAGCACAGCCTAAATCTGGTGATCATTTGATTTCAATATTTTATTTTGTTGAGTTGAGTAAATAAAGACAATTTCGAGTATCATTACATGAATGGGTGATTTCATTAAATGAACTTATAAAAAATATACATGACCTTAAGGAAGCATGGGTCGAAGAATTTATGCTTCATAGACTAAAATTTGACAAGGTTAAGGAGGAGAGAAATAAATAAAGTGCAAGTGTTGGAACTGAAAAATATAATCCAATAGTTACAGAAAGACAAGGAGCAAATGTACATCTTTGCACATAGTGTATTGAGTTCTAGAAGACCCTCCCTCCCACCCTTTGTTTCTTCATGAGAACACATTTCCTTTTTAGATTGAAAACAATGAAATATGAAAGACCATATAAGATGATTGATATTAATTCCTTTCTTTAGAAATTCAAGTAGATAAGTTTTGTAGAACAACACTGGTTGTGTGAACTGTATTTGCATGACTTTGATTGATTTGGAGAGAAGAAATTTAATCTCTTGCCCTATGTAGGAATCATCCAATTGAGAGAATTTACTTATTTTATGAAAAATAAATTAAGATAGAAGTTAGCTCATGACACTGTAACAAAAAATATGGAAGTTAGACCACTATGGATTCATGAAGTGCCGGGTTCTGCTGCAAAAACAATAAGAACAAATGGCAATTTATTGTCATCTTGAGAGAGGAGGGATAAGGTAATTAGAGTAAAAAATAAGGTATTAGAAATTTTTTCCAGAAATATTGAACTAAGGATACAAGGTTCATTGGATGGAAGCAAATTAAGGTGGGAAGTATGCAATATGAAGTTGAAAAATGAAGATCCTTACTCCTTCAAAAATTTCATTCATGCTCTCTTTAGAGTCCCTAAGTACATTGATTGTATCAAGATGCGTGGGACCAACTAGATAGGGATAAAATTTAAATTTCCACTGATTTGGCTTCCTACATTTAAGTATCAACATTATATTATCACTTGAATCTAGCAGATGCAGAGATTTGGTGGTTGGATTTGATCATTTCCCAAGGTTACAAGACTTTCACAAATGATACAACAATAGCCTACAATTCTCTTAGCTACACTCATAGCATGCATTGAAGACTAAATGAAGGGTCTACATGAGGACATGAAGTTGCTTCAAGTGGGGGGAGATGTTGGGACATGGAATTGGCATCCTTTTCCCCTTCATTTTCCCATCGTTTCCACCATATTTACCCTTATAATCATATTTTTCTACTTCACTAATAACCATTTTGACTAATGCATGCTACTCTTTCATGTCACCTTAGTTCATGTATTTTTTCTTGTATTTTGATGACATGTTTACTGTTTTGAGTGACTTTATTAACAAATTTTACAAAGAGGCCATTTCAGGATGACTTGGCTTGTTGGAGTGTTGTTAATGATGTTTCTCTAGGTTTTATGTTGCCGATATTATAGAACTGGTTCTACTGAATTTTTTTTCCCATGATGATGATACTCTATTTCCTTGAAGATATCATCCGGAGTCAACGCGAGATGCTACTCAGTCATATTCAATCTATACCATTATGCCAACAGGGTGAACTATATTTTGATAACTTAGCCAACTCGACCGTGACCGTTATGATTTTCTGTTGTTGATTTCTCGCTAATTGGAGACACTGTTACAACGTTGCTTTTATTCTAGGTAAATTAGTTGCAATATGTTGTATAAAAATCTCAATCTGGACAACATGAGAATCAAAATATTCTCATAGCCAATTTTCATTTCAAGGTTAGACATAATTTAAATATATAAAAGGAGAATCCCTCTGCCTTGTATGAGCATACAATTATTATATTTTTGGAAAGATTGTGCATTTGCAACTTTTTGAAGATTAATGCGAACTCTTATGGGTTTGTAGCTCATTACTCGCTCCCTTCTAAGGAGGAAGGGCCCTTCTCTTTAGGAGGGATTATCGTAGCAATAATTTAGTTTGGCAGTGTGAATAATTTCCACATAGTTATGTTTATTGTTGTTTAATTGTCATTGTTATATATTTCTATTAATGTGTTGTAGTTACAAACTAGTTGGTTTGTGGATGTGAAAACCACTATATCTAACCCTCTCTTAAATATCATTATGAATTGTAATTCATGTAAATTATGTGGAATTGAAACACATTGACTGACTGAGATATGACATGAATTCAGAGGCCTACAAGAGGATGATTTTCTTCTCAACCAAGACTTGCATTTATTACATCACCTAAATCCATGTGGGTTTAATGAAATTTTTGTGCAATTATTGAATGGAGGAGATGAACCCTAGGGTGGAGGACAAGTCAAAAAAATTGCTATCGTGAATCATGTTGACAAGGTCAACATGCAAGAGAAAAGTTGGTAAGAAAATATCGACATGTAGACAAGAGGGTATCAGTTGTTGATCATCATCAAGAGAGGGGGGTAATTTTCATTCTACGAAATTGGGGATCAGGGTAAAAAAGAGAGAAGAGAGATTAGGGGGTGCAGATTGGAGATTTTTAGTTGTTATGGTTTTCTTAGAAGGCTCTCTTTCTTTAAAAATATGTGTTTCTTTCTCATGGGATGGAATATCTATGTTTTCTGTAAGACATGCTTGTGGTTGTATGTTGTTTTTACTAAGACCTGAGTATATGTCATGTGTTTTTTTTCTAGAGAGATTTTAGTGGAGTTGTGATAGTTAGGTGCTTATTGATTTGATAAACGCATAAGGGCTTGCTCACTGATAAAACACCTGAGTAGTGGCTTGCCTCGGGGTTGATAAACCACTAAGACCTTGTTGGGTTGATAAAATATTGTTAGGATAAAACTCCCAAGTGCTTAATGAAAGTAGTTGATAAACCACCAAGTGCTTGCCTTAGGTCTGATAAACCACTTGTGTGCTTACTCAGTAGGCTGATAAAACACCTAGACATTGGGCTTTTGACTCCTATAGTAGATAATCTAGTTGGTAAACCTCTCATTTTGCATTGGTCGAATCCTTGTGGTTTTTGTCCACTAATTTGAATATTTCCTGTGGTGTTACAGTTGGGGTTGTTGAGAAACCACCTAAGGAACAAAATTTTCCTTTTACCTAGTTGACTGACTATTGACAAGAGAAATTCTGAGAAATTATCTCCTCAGACATTGAATCTAGCTTGGGTGTGGTTGACTGGAAGAAATATTGTAGTGTAGTTGGCCTACGGTTGGGTGGAGTGTTGAAGTGCCACTCTCAACTTCCAATCATTTGAAGATAATAAGATAAGTTGTTTACTTGTATACTTGATGTATTGAAAGGAATAATTTTTTTTTTCTATGTGATATATACATGCACTAATATTGTAAAGGAAGGAATCTATTATTTATGTCTCTATATGATATATATATTGTTATACAATAATTTTTCGCACTCCACTTTATGTCGTCATACCACCAATGTCACAAAATATGTTATCCATCAAACATTCCTAGAAAATCCCCGAAGAAGTGAAATAAGAATTGATTTAAAAATATTATGGAAAGCTTGTCAAAAACCTTGTTTTAAAAACCTTAAAAATCATGTGTACAATCAATAATAACAAGGTTATGGAAAGCTTATCAAATATCATGCATACAATCATTAATAACTCCACACAGCTTGGATTTATCAAAGTAAACCCAGGGTCTTAGCCTATCTAGTCACACTTAGTTGACTGCTTGTGGTTAGTTGGATAGTTGTGTTAAGTCGACATGTTGGATTATCTTGACCGGTTCTGTCATGTTGAATGATCGTTTTTGGTCAACCAGTTAGATTGTGTCGAAAATAACTTGACCAACTACGTACGGTTATGTATTCCAAAGTTAATTCTTAAAGCTTTGTAGAAGTAGAAATTTTACAACCCCATTTCCATAATAAGACCATGAAGGCCGGGTTAAATGAAAGTAAAAACTTCTACTAAGTTGGTCTAGCCCAAGGGGTGGAAGGGATTTTTATGGAGTGGTATCAGAGATAAAGGTTCAACGTTGGACCTTTGGGGATAAAATCTAGATGCTTTGTTACAAAGTGTGGCATGTTAAATTGTGGTGTGTTGTTTCATATGGATATACACCACCATGCTTATTGCAATTAAAACAAGGTGATAGTAAATATGATTGCTTATATTTGGGATTGTTTAACTGTTGTATGTGTATGAAAGCACATAAGAAGACACCAAGGGACAAGGGATGGTTGGTCAATAATTGGCATTTATGGAAATATCATTATTGATCCTTGAATGAAGATATCCATATTCCTTAAGGAGCTCTATTCAAGCTACAATCCTACCACCATGCACAAGAAATACTAGGGAAAAATATTTAATAAAATGAAGGCTCACTGTCCATAATTTTATGCATAGGACTATAAGGACATCCAGCAGGAAAAATGGTTTTTGGGGACATTGAAGGAAGTTTATCAAAGTAATACCTTGTCCATATTGAATATGACTCCTTCCTCTTTCTAACGAGCCATCATATGCCCCAAAAATCCTCATGGTTTGAAAGATATGATTTTTTGAAGTTGCGCAATTATTATTTTCCTTTTGAGCCGACTTGTCCTTGATCCTAAGGTCAGGCTACCTTAGGGACATGGTTTTTCACGTTTGATTCAGAAATACACTATAAATAGGTGGTGGATGACTTCAGTTTAAAGACATAAATTCAGTGAAGATTCAGAAGATTAAAGGTGAAAAGAGTTCACAACTCGTGAACTGTAGCAGGACGATTTGGAAGAACTTAAGGACAAATTTAAGGATATGTTTGGGTTAAAGTATATGAATAAAAGTATTCTCTTAGACCTATAGTTGTTACAATGTTGTAATAAGAAGATTTCCCAGATCACTTGTGGGGAACAAAACCCTACCAATGAATACACAAGAGCTTGAACCTGTTAACTCGATCAAAGCAGACCTCGCTCTTCACACAGAGAATACCTGAAGTGTAAAGCTACAAGACTTCGGACCTTTGTAGCCTCGCAATTCAGACAAGTGATAAGGAGTCAGATTTGAGGAATTTTTAAGAACAGTGAGCTCGGTCATGTGGAGTAGTGATTCACATCTTTTTTCAGGGCTCATATTTGACAGCTAGTTGTTTTTGGGTTTGTAATCACCTACAACAAGTAGGACACCTACAGAACTACACCAAACCCAGACTTTGCTAAGAACAGTGGCTTGGTACCCATAAAAACAACTCAAATTTGTGTTATCTATGGCTCAACTTCTTTGATTTGTTGTAGCTTGCAATCAACTTGGAATGTGACCTTTCTTTGTGGCTTAGGTATCTCTTGTTTTCCTATACAGTGTGATCAATTTCTTGTACAGTGAGGTGTTTGAAGTTTTGGTTCCGCATGGTGGAAAAGTATTGATACAACATGGTACCAATTTTTGTGATCCGGAACAGTGCAAATTAATGGTGCAGGATGCTAGATTGATGGTGCAGAATCTGAACAAATTATAGTGAACAGTTTAGGCAGTGGAACATATTTGAAATTGAATATCAAAAGAAGATAAGTAGGATTGGTTTCCCTGGGGTAGGAGCCCCTAAACACAAGGTTGGAGCCTTGGAAAGGATAGGGTCAAAGCCCTAAGGGTCGGAGCCTCATTAAGTCCAAGTTGGTGCTTGGAAATCATTGTATTAATTCATTTGTAAAAGGATCATTATCCTTGTTTCTATAATAAATTATTCATTTCTTTATTTTTGTCTAGAATATAAATGGTTATAATAACAATTGAAAATAAACACTGATTCAAACCCCTCTCAGTATTTCCAACAATTTGAATCAGAGCCAGCTTCTTCATTATCAACCTAACAGCTAGAAGAAGGATTCTTAGACACAATGAAGAACATAGACGCAATAGGAAAGTTGCCTATGTTCGATGGAACAAACTTTGGTTTTTGGAAGAAGATGATGTACTACTATTTAATGTCCCTTGGTCCTGAAGTGTGGCATTCTTTTTTGAATGGGTACAAATCTCCCTCCACTTTTCCAACTAATCCAAAGGAAAGAAAATCCTACATTGCTAATGTCAACGCTCTAAATTCCATCACTAGTGGAATCTCTGATTCTGAATTAACAAAATTCATGAATTGTGACTCGACCAAAGAAGTATGGGATAAGCTGATTGCCCTATATGATGAGGACTCCAAAGTTAAGAAGGTAAAGCTTCAAACTAATAGAAGTGAATTCAAAAGTCTTAAAATAGAAGATGAAGAAGATATTGCATCATAATTTCTCTGAGTAGCTAAAGTGGTTAACTCTCTTAAATCGTTCGGAGAAAATGTTGAAGAAATCACTATTGCTCAAAAAATCCTGAGATCTCTTCCTAATAGACTTGACTCCAAAGTAAGTGCCATAGAAGAAATGAAGGACCTAGATACTCTCAATATGGATGAACTTCATGGAATTCTCATTTCTTATGAGATGAGGAAAGGAATTCCAAATTCCAAATAAACATCATTCAAAGCCTTAAAATAAAAAAATAAAAAAAGAGAGGAAAAAGATGGAATAACAACAACGGTGACTTTGATGCTAAAACCAAATTAGCTCAATTTGTACGAAGATTAAATAAGGGATCTAAGCTAAAAGGCAAGTACCCTCTTATTTGTTTCAAATGTGGAATAATAGGTCATTATGCTACAAAATGTCCTCATAAACATGATAGTGATGATGAAGAGGATTCTAAAACGATGGCATGCAAAAAGAAAGGGTTTAATAAGAAAAACTAATTCTCCAAACAAGATGAGTCTGATGAAGATGAATTTGTAGTCATCAAGAAGAAGTCAACTAGAAATTTCCCTCATCACAATAAAGGAGATGATGAATGAGATGAAGAAAATGATTATGTTGGAAGCAAAGAATTTTTATTAATGACATTCACAAATGATGATGATTCAGAACTAGAAGGTGAAGGAAATGTGGATGAATTATTTATAAGTTCTATTGAAGAGAATGAGAATTTACGAAAAAATACCATTTCTCTCAAAGTAGAAAACGAGGAAGCAAAAAGAAGGGAAGAATTCTTGAACAATATGCTGAAAGAAAAAGAAGACATCTGTGAAAAACATGAAGTTGAAATAGTATCTCTAAGAAAGGAGTTGGAAAAGCTCTCAAGCACTTGATAGCATCCTTAATACTCAAAAACCTCAATATGAAAAATCTGGGATTGGTTTCAAAGGAGTATCATCAAGTACTAAGGATAATGCAAGAAGTTATGTCGACATAATTTCTTGCCATCCAAAAGAATAAAAGTCATCTTGCCAAGAACAAAGGCCCATCTCAAATCCAAGATATGAAGGAAGATCAACTCCAAGGAATAATGTTAATTCAAGTCATGGCTCTTAAAATAGGTACCAAAATATCTTTCTTGGGTATTGTTACTATTGCAATAACTTTGGTCACCAAGCTAAGCATTGCAATGCTCATAAGAATGAAGCACCAAGGTTGAAGATCAAATAAACAAACTATGTGGTCCCAAAGAGCAAGGACAAATCAAGACTTACAACTCTTTTGATCCTTTGGTTAAGTTTGATACAAATTGCTCATTATGTAATAATTATGGTCATAGTGAGTGAAATTTCCCACCCAAAAAGGAGGAAGCTAAAAAGGTGAATCTCAATACAGATAAATGTGGCCTAGCTCTATGTTCTCATAGTGATGAGAATCATTGGTTCGTGGATAATGGATGCTCAATACATATGACAGGTGACCAAAATAACTTTGTCTTATTGGACAAAAAGAACGGAAATGTATCCTTTGGAAGTGGATCTGCTAAGATCACTAGAAAAGGAACTACTACTCTCGTTAATGGACAAGGAAAGGCTCAAAATACTTTTCTGGTAGAAGGGCTCAAACACAATCTCTTATGTGTTAGCCAAATTTGTGACCAAGGACATAATGTTGTTTTTAGTACTAAATTTTTTGAAATAAGAGACTCATCCTCAAGAGAAATTGTGGCAAAAGGAGTAAGAACACCATATAATATTTACGTTCTAAGAAAAATCCAAGGAGATAAATGTTACTTGAGTCAAATAAATGAAAGCTGATTATGGCACAAGCGACTGGGGCATGCAAGTTTTGATAACTTGATCAATATCAACAAGATTAATGCAGTAAGGGAAATTCCAAAGATGTTCAAGCCAAATCAAGTTGTATGTGGCCCATGCCAAAATGGAAATAAAACTAGAAACAACCACAAAACTAAGGAGTTATCAACATCAAAACCTCTAGATATCATCCATGTAGATTTATGCGGGCCAACTAGAAATCCATCTCTTCAAGGTGAAATGTACTTTTCTTTATTTGTTGATGACTATACTAGAATGATGTGGGTATATTTCATAAAATATAAATCCAAATCATTTGAATGTTTTAAGAATCTTAAAGCTCTCGTTGAAAATGAGAAAGATTCTAAGATTAAATGTCTTAGAACAGACAGAAGAGAAGAATTCAACTCAAAATAATTTGATGAATTCTCTAACGTGCATGGAATCGAAAGATAACTCTCCACTGCTAGGACACCCAAGAAAAATGAAGTAGTTTAAAGAAGGAACCGAACCATTCAAGAAATGGAAAGGACAATGCTACTAGCAACTGATTTGCAACCAAAATTTTGGAGAGAAGCAGTTGGGACGATATTTTATACCTTAAATGGAACCAAACTAAGACCAAATAATGAAAAGAATCCTTATGAATTAAGGAAAGGAAGACCTGCTTCAGTAACATATTTCAGGTTTTTTGGAAGCAAATGCTTCATAAAAATCAATGATGACTCAGCAAGAAAATTTGAATCTCGGGTTGACAAAGGAATATTTCTTGGATATTCCACAAGGATAAAAGCTTAAAAATATTACAACAATCATCTATGGGCAATAGTGGAAAGAATTAATGTGAATATTGACGAATCCCTTCCAAAAAATAAAATTGAAGACCATGAAGTTGAGCCCTTCCTTGAACAAAGCGAATAAGAAACTGAAAAAGAATAAATGGATGAATAACCTCAAAGTGAACCTCCAAAAACTTCTTCTAAGGTAAAATTATTTCAAAAACATCATTCGAATATATATATATTGGGAATATAGATGAAGGAATTCAAACTTGAAGAAGAATGACAATCATTCCAAGAAAGGATGATGTTGCTCTCTTATCTTTAATAGAACCTGAAAATATTTCTCAAGCAAGTAAAGATCCTCATTGGATAAAGGCCATGGAAGAAGATATGTCTCAAATAAAAAAGAATGAGACTTGGGGGCTAGTAACTTGCCCAAAAGATAAAAATATAGTTGGAACAAAATGGGTATTCAAAAACAAGATGAATGAGGATGGACAAATTATCAGAAATAAATCCAGGCTTGTTTGCAAAGGATACTAAAAGATAAAATGAATTGACTTCGAAGAAACCTTTGCACCAATAGCATGATTGGAAGCTATAAGATTTTTTTTGGCATTTACTTGCTCAAAATGATTACAGGTTTATCAAATGGATGTAAAATCAACAATATTTCTGAATCGAGAACTCAAGGAAGAGGTTTACATGGAGCAACCGGAAAGATTTGATAATGCTGAAGGGAAAGCCTTTTTATGCAAGCTTAAAAAGGCCTTGTATGGGTTAAAAAAAGCCCCTAGAGCATGGTATGCAAAGTTGGATCACTATCTACAACAAAAAGGTTTCAAAAAGGGAGCATCAGGTCGCAACCTCTACATGAAGATGGAAAAGGAAAAAATTCTGATCACCCTTGTATACGTTGATGATCTAACCTTTTCTAGAAATGATGATGAGATGAGCCATGAATTTGCTCTAAATATGTCCAAAAGGTTTGAATGTCAATGATTGGTGAGATGTCTTACTTTCTTGGGCTACAAATATCTCAAACCACTGCAGGCATGTTTATATCTCAAGAAAAATATCTTAAAGACATGCTCAAAAGATATGGGATGGAAGATTGTGCACCTATGAGCACACCGATGACCACATATTGTAAATTAAGTAAATATGATGATTCCCCTCTCATATATGCGACTGTTTACAGGTCAATAATTGGAGCTCTCCTATACTTAACTGCCACAAGACCAGATATTATGCAAGCAGTGGGAATGGTGTCAAGATTTCAGTCAAGTCCTAAACAATCCCATCTAGCAGGTGTGAAGAGGATACTTAGATATCTGAAAGGAACTGTTGATTTCAGTTTTTGGTATCCTAAGAGCTCAACTCTTATTGTGACAACTTACTTCGATGCTGATTGGGCTGGAAGCATGGATGATCACAAAATTACCTATGGAAATGAATTCTTTATGGGAGATTGTCTTGTATCTTGTCTCAGCAAAAATAAATTATCTATATCTCTTTCTATAGGTGAATCCGAATATATAGTTGTTATTGATTGTTGTACACAAACACTATGGATGAAGGAAGCCTTAAAGGATGACAACATAAAAACTAAGCAACCAATCACTATTTTTTGTGACGACACTAGCGCCATCAGTCTTTCAAAGAATCCAGTGATGCACTCAAAGACCAAACATATTCCAATCAAATACCACTTTCTTTGTGAACAAGTTGCTAAACGTAATATCAATTTGGAATATGTTAATACAAAGGAGCAAATTGCAAATATCTTTACAAAACCCCTTCCATGAGAAGCATTTGAACATCTTCGCCAAAAGATGGGGGTAATGGCTCTTGCATCACATTAAAGAAATCAAGCAAAGAAGCACCATCGGATAGGATAAGCAACATGACAGGGGGAGAAGTTTGATAGGAGGAGTACGTGGGTACCCCATTTTCCATTGATGTCAAAGGGGGAGAAAATTCTAGAATATTTCCATCAATGAAAAAGGGGGAGATTGTTGATCAATAATTAGCATTGATGGAAATATCATTAATGATTATTGAATGAATATATCCATATTCCTTAAGGAGCTCTATTCAAGCTACTATCCTCCCCCCATGCACAATAAATACTAGGGAAAAATATTTTAAAAAATGAAGGCTCATTGTCCATAATTTTATGCACAAGAATACAAGGACAATCAGCAAGAAAAATGGTTTTTGGGGACATTGAAGGAATTTTATCAAAGTGATCCATTTTCCATATTGAAGAGGACTCCTTCCTCTTTCAAACGAGCCCTCATATGCCCCAAAAATACCTGTGGTTTGGAAGATATGAATTTTTGAAGTTGCACAATTATTATTTTCCTTTTGAGCCGACTTGTTCTTGCTCCTAAGGTTGGCATGACTTAGGGACATGGTTGTTCACGTCTGATTCACAAATACACTATAAATAGGAGGTGGATGACTTTGGTTTAAAGACATAAATTCAGTGAAGATTCAAAAGATTAAAGGTGAAAAGAGTTCACAAATCGTGAACTATAGCAGGCTGAGGTGGAAGAACTTAAGGAAAAATTTAAGGATATGTTTGGGTTAAAGTATATGAATAAAATTATTGTCTCGGAAATATAGTTGTCATAGGGCTATAATAAGAAGTGTGCTCGAATCACTTGTAGGGAAAAAAACCCAACCACTGAATGCACAAGAGCTTGAACCTGTTAACTCGATAAAATCAGACCTCACTCTTCACAAAGAGAATACCTGAAGTGTAAAGCTACAATATTTCAGACCTTTGCAGCCTCAGAATTCAGACCTTTACATATTGCAGCTTTAGACAATTGATAAGGAGTCATATTTGAGGACGTCTTAAGAACAGTGAGCTCGGTCATGTGGAGTAGTGCTTCACATATGTTTTCAGGGCTCATATTTGACAGCTAGTTGTTTTTGGGTTTGTAATCACCTACAACAAGTAGGATACCTAGAGAACTACACCAAACCCAGACTGCGCTAAGAACAACAGCTCGGTATTCATAACAACAACTCATATTTGTCTTGGCTATGGATCAACTTCTCTGAATTTTATGTAGATTGAAATCAACTTGGAATGTGACCTTTCTTTGTGTCTCAAGTATCTCTTGTTTTCATGTAGAGTGTGATCAATTTCATGTACAGTGAGGTGTTTGAAGTTTTGGTGCATCATGGTTCAAAAGTATTGATACAACATGGTACAGATTTTTGTGATCCAAAACAGTGCAAATTAATGGTGCAGGATGCTAGATTGATGGTGCAGAATCTGAACAAAGTACAATGAACACTTTGGGCAGTGGAACATCTTTGAAATTGAATATCAAAAGAATATAAGGAGGATTGGTGTCCTTGGTGTAGGAGCCCCTAAACACAAGGTTGGAGCCTTGGAAAGGATAGGGTCGAAGCCCTAGAGGTTGGAGCCTCATTAAGTCCAAGTTGGTGCCTGGCAATCATTGTACTCATTCTTTTGTAAAAGGATCATTATCCTTGTTTATATCATAAATTATTCATTTCTCTATTTTTTTCTAGAATCTAACTATTTATAATAACAATTGACAATAAATAATGATTCACCCCTCTCTCAGTATTTCCAACAGGGATGAGAAAAAAAATGGTGTAGTACAATACTGATAGATCATAACATGGGCACGATGAAGACTCAGTTGAGAAGAGAGGAGAGGCCTGCTCTCCTGACTAGATGGATACATTGAGAAGATTAAGGGTCAAGAGAATGATTTGCAAGGATGAGAATGAAAGGATTTTCATAAATCAATAGAAACAAGCTGAAACGAATGCAATCATATAGCAAAGCTTATCATATTAGCATAGATAGAAGAAACATGAGCTGGGTTCTACTTACAAGTATAGGAAAGGATCATCGGGACTATGGAAACAAGAAATAAAAATTGATGGTCCAAAGGGTGACAAATCCAAGAAGAGGCATAAGTAGTCAAGTCAAGATATAGTGAGAGGGGTACCTTATTGAGTACTATAGAAATAAGGATAGGTAGTTATGAGTAGATTTTGTGTGTTGCTACCAGAAGATATCATCGATGGATAAGGGAAGGAAAAGAACTTATGTTAGAGGAATTTAAGAAGGCCAAGTCTCCTACATTTCATGGAGAGTTAAATAAGGCCAAGGATGAAGAAGCATGGATGCTGGAATAAAGAAGTATTTCAGGGTCCACAATTACTCTCACAATATGAAGGCAAGGGTGGCCATGTTCGGTCTAAAAGGTAAGGTTGATATTTTGTGAGAAGAGTTAATGAATTCCAAGGATATCAAAGAGGAAGAGTTTTCTTATAGAGGATTTTAGAGGCACTTCAAGGAAAATTACTTGTCAGAGAGATAATATGACAATAAGGAAAAATTATTTTATGAACATAAGCTAGGGCATTTGTCAGCTGATGAGTATGTAACAAAATTTTTGGACCGTTTGAGGTATGTTCCCTACCTCAAGGATGAAAAATCAAAGAGACAAAGGTTCCTTAAAGGATTTACACACATATTTAGGGACATAATAGAGTTCGATGAGCCATGAACTCTAGAGGATTATATTATAAATATGAAGTAATGTTACAACCAATCAAAGCACAAGTATGAATACAAGGTTGATTGGAAGTCAAACGAAAATCCATATGTAAGGGAAAAGGGCAGAAAACTACAGGAATCCAACAAGGTGGAGGCACAAGGTTTATCACTACTACTAATTGTGACCAACCCTCTAAACTTGCTAGAGAAGAAGTTGATAGGTCCAGGAGAAAACCCATAAAATTTTGGACATGTTGGGAAACCATCGATGGAAGAACTACCCTCATTTACAAATGAAAAATCCAAGGTTGTATAATGTACATGAGGTAAAGACAGTAAGGGAGATGAACCAGAGCATGCCTAGAATATACTCTACTGTGGATGATAAATAGATAGATTATCATGCATCCATTATTGAAATGGAAGGTATGGTAAAAAACTAGACTATTTCAATTTTAATTGACCTTGGTTCAAATTTACTTATGTGAGCCCATTAGTAGTCGAGAAATGCACATTAAAAAATGAAGTGACCATGGAATCATGTCTAGTTGAGTTGGCCATAGGGAAAAATAGATGAATGGAGCACATGGTAATATTGAGCCCAATCATGCTTAGTGGGATGCCGATGATGATAAATTTAAATTTGGTTCTTCTAGGTGCTTATGACGTCCTCATCGAGATGGGTTGGTTGACTAGGCATAGAACATAAATTGACTACTTTGGTAAGTCTATTAAGTGCCTCAACGAGGACGGTGAAAACATGGTGCCGCAAGGAAAGTATAAACCAATATTGGTCAGGTTAGTAACAATGCTACAACTAAAACAATGTATCTAGAAAGGGTGTAGATTGTTTGCTATTCGAATAGTCAGTGATCCTGAAGGGAATAACAATAGCTTAATAGAGTACCAAATTTTAAAACAACTTGAAGATGTGTATCCTAAGGAAATCCTTGGACTTCCACCACATAGAGAGGTAGATTTCTCCATATAGTTGTTATATGGGAAAACACTAATATCCAAGGCTCCTTACTGAATGACCGCTCCAGAGATGATAGAGATAAAGCTATAGCTAAGAGAAATGTTACAAAAAGGTTATATAAGGTCAAGGTTATTTCCTTGGGGAGTGCCGATTTTGTTCATGAGAAAGAAATATGACATATTGAGACTGTGCATAGATTACATGCAACTCAATAAAACCACCATAAAAATAGACACCCCTTGCTGCAAATAGATGTTTTATTTGACTAGATGAGGTGTTTTACGGAAATACAAACCTACGGATAAGTATGCTTTCCCTAAGTGTGGTGGTTCACTTAGAACAACAGAAAGAAAGATATATAACCTTTTCCTTAAAATGAATAGATAAAGGGAGAGGAACCTACTTGTAATTTGTTCGCTTTCCCTCGCCACCCTTCATCGCTTTCGTCGTTGTCAATCCAACTTAAATCGCTTGATTGATACCTACGATGGAAAACATAAGATAGAAAACAACATAAAGGAGATACGATCTATTCAAGTTAAACAAATTGAATCGATTAAATTCATAAACACACATATAACATCATTGACACATTCATTACGAAAGGAACAAATGTATTTATTATGAAGTACAAGGAAGAGTACAACCAGTTGATCGATTCACTGTCACTCATCCAACTTGAGTCCCATCCTCATCACATCCAACATAAAAAATATAAAAGCATCGCAATACATGAACAATACCTCCAAGAGTTGTGATCTCACTAGCATAACTCTACTTAACACAAATTCTTGCTCCCTTGTGCATTATGTTCAGTGCTCTATTTATAAGTAGATGAAGGTAGTTTGACATAAATGAATAATTCAATGTATTCCTAAAAATGGATAAAGAGGTTTCCTTGTTCATGGGAATAAGAGGATAAGAGGTTTAATGATTTCACGGGTTCCAAATTTGAGGCTATCAGATGAGGTGAAAGATGGAACAAATTCTAGAAGTCAGTAGAGTTTTGGAAGATTCCCGGAATCGAATGAACAATTCACTCCCAGTCGACCAACGCACCTCAAAGTGGGCCTAGATCCTCTGCATCACAGTCTTGCATGGGAGTAGATGCTCTGCAAAGTAGTTACAACTGTCTAGGGGTGCATTGATGGCCCAATGGGCACTTGAACTAGCATCTAAGCAGTGAAACTTTCATGAAGGAAAAATACAAATGTGATGAATTTTTTAGGGCATGTAGAAACCAATTTAGAGTATGATAGACCCCAATGAATATTGATCTGTGTTTTGGGATGATGCCCAGATTGACCTGTAACAGCTGCCCCCTAAAACATGAAGTCAAAAATGATAATGTTTAGTTATTTTCTTTACGACGTGATGAGGAGGAACTGAAGCAGACGATGACATGCATCAATTACAATACATTACATCATGATATTTGTTCATCTTGGACATGAATTTTCTAAGGTATTCATATCCCATACTCAGCACATAAACTATCATAACATCATAAAGTCGTCTATAGATATAGATTTTTCTACAGATATCGACCCATGATAGGATGACTACCTGAATAATGAACATCATATGGATGATTTAGTACTTCTCCTAAAATCACAGCCGGGATGGATGAAACTAGATTTGGGGTCTTCTATCTTGTTCACTCGATTACTTAAAATACGAGTCTAAACATGTGAATATATGATCTAAAGTCGAACATGGGAAGACACCGTCTGATTACCAAAAAATGATGAGTCGTTAACATACATGAGAGAAACCACCGTTGATGATAATGGCTCTCAAGTTATTGCAGTAAATTCTGCATGGTGTGAATAGATGATTTGATGTCGAACACCATATGAAGTCTTTCAGTCGAAGGCCTGTGATGTCAACCTATAACTGGAAGCAAGAAACCTACCATTGATGTAAGCAAGCTCCAAGGTACTGAAAGGTTGCTTATAAGTCAAATTCTTGGATGATGAGCTGATGTCGACAAGAAGCGACTCGTCACAGGAGGGCATTAATACTTCCCCCATCAACGACACGAAACAAGAGTAATGATTTTGGAGACAGAATGTGACTGATGAAGAAATGTCAGGGATGTCAGTCATGAAGTGAAGGTTTATGAGTATTGAAAAGGATGAGGAATAACTGAGTGACTTCTCTTGAACATATTAGCGACACTAAATGAATTGGAAACATTTGACCCAAAACTGAAGTGATGGATGGTATGATAAACCATAGGTATGATAGACCGTCAAGCAGATTACCCAACCCAAAAATCACCAATATGGAGTGAATAAGTGTCATGTTCAAGAGCGACTTGCTACCATAAAGTGTTTTATCCCTTTCCAATTTTCCCCATTCATTGCTGACCAGTACCTCTTTATCTTTAACAAGCTTGAGGAGGATAACATATGCTTGATGTATAATTCCACCCTTCGGGTGAATCCATCTCTATTTGATGCTTTAACGAGTCTAGTGAAGGTGAAACTCAATATTTTCATGATGGACAAGTCCGTCGCTATTTTATGTTTTAACGAGTCTAAAAAAAGTGAGAACTCGGTCCTTTTTTATGTTTAGAGAGTTTGAAAAAGGGACTAAAAGAAAACTCCACAAGTTATTTTTCTTATAATAGTTTGTCAGATCCGAAAAAGTGTAAAATAATACCTGAGATAACCTCCTAGCCATGTTCGACTAGGGTTTTCTTTTTTCATAATATAATCTATCTCAGTCCGGAAAAGGGTTAAACTTATATTGATTAGATGTCGTTTCAATTCCTTTAACGAGCTCGAAAAGACAAGCGCTCAACAATATTTTCATATTTTGAGACTCTGAAAAGAGCTGGAAGAGAACTCTAGGGGGGTTTCTTTTTCTTATTTAACAGAGCTCGAAAAAGAGATAAAAGTGGGCTTTAAATTCTTTTTTCATGTTTAACAAAGTTGGAAAAAAGAGATAAAAGTATTCTTTGAGTTCCTTTTTTCATGTTTAACAAAGCTTGAAAAAAGAGATAAAAGTATGCTTTGTGGTCAAAATTGCATTTCATGATCATGCACGACTAACTCACTGTAATCAATTGCAAACCTCCTCAAAGAACCATCAAATGGATTAACAATACCTATTTAAAGTAGTAAAAAATGGATAAAAACCATAGTCATTTTGTTAAATATGCATAAATTAATCAAAAAGACTATTAAATTAAAAAATTACCAAGTCATTTTTACCATTTCACCTTTACCATTTGAATTTTAGTGCTCTGAGCCTGTTTTTCCCTCTAAATTCAGTGGTTGATTGCGTCAGATTCTATGGATAATTTCTCATGCTATCCGGACTAGGTAGAAGATCTTACCTTCATCTTTCTATTGGTTGCAATCTTTTTCAGTTTCATGCACTTTTTTTAGGTTTTTGGGGCTCCTAAGGTAAATATACAACACCCTAGGGCCAACGCACCCTTGAATGTCGAAAGTGCATTGAAAAGAGGCTAGAAAGAGGCCTAGTTCCTCTGCAATGCTCTGTCTTCCACTTAGGGGTGTGGTGGGTGCAATTCAAAAAGTTGCATCTTGTTTTCTGCCCAAAATTTCTCCAGTTTTTTGCATGGAATGGATCCTAACTAAGCCTATGGTGTGATTTCAGACTTTGATTGAATTAGAATGTAGATTACATGGCGAGAAAGAGAACATGAAGAATATGATATGGTTTCCCTAAATGATCCTGGCACTGTGAGAGCCCTCAAAGACAGTGGGTTGCTCAAGTACTTCAAATTGTCAGGGATGAGGCAGCACATGGAACTATTGCAGTTCTTGATCCATTCATGGGACTTGAAACTATAGGCATTTCACATTGGGGACAAAATGCTCCCAATATTGGTTGATAACATTTACTTTCTGACAGGTTTTTCGAGATGAAGTGTCCCCATTTCTCTTGTGGGCTCCATCCATGGAGGTGAAATAGTGAAGGACTATATCCGATAGTTTTGTCGACCAAGAACTGAGCCTAGCAAAGATTGAAAGATAAATATCAAATATGTGCATGATATGCCTTTGTGAACGCTCCTATTCACTATCGTAAAATTAGCTGGCAGCGTGATACTACATGTCATGAAAAAATGATACATGTAGTATGTGCTTGAGTGTCTCAAGCTAACCGTGTTCAACTGGGATGAAGTAGTACTACTTTAGATGAAAGAACAACTGACCAATGTAAAAAGTGGGAAGACTAAAAATTTTAGCTATGGGTTGATCTTGATCACTTTTGTTTTGGAGTGAGTTCTATTGATGCAACCAAAACATGTGACACTAGGATTAGTTGGTCTTAGAGATCCATAGATGCAGCGATGGGTCGAGCTAATGGCTAGACATGCTGGTCAGTTATTGATCTCGTTTTCCACTGAATTTTTCAGTTGGCTCCGAAGATAAAATATCTTCATAAAGGAGAATCCATATGCAGGGATGGATTTCTGCGGAGATCCAGATTTGATTTTACCAGCCGGTGCTCAATGGGGTGCTATAGGTAAAATGTTGACCATGTTTTTTATTTTTTGGGATTTTTTTATATATTTTTGTGTTTTGTGATGTTTCCAAGACTAAACTAAATATGTTTAATGTATGCAGATGTAGGTACTGTTCGACCAATGGTTCATGCACAACAGATGGGAGAACCAACAGAGAGGACTTTCGGGAGAGCACTCCTACAGGATTTGGATTTAGCCGAGATTCTTGCTGAGTTGTAGAAGCATGTGGAGGAATTGAATCTTGGAATATCGGATGCTCGGATCTAGGAGTTACCTATGAGGCTGCACCACCATACCATTGGTGTGCCTAGCCGTTGGATGAGGCTATTGCGCATGATAGCCCAAGCAGTGATCTACTATCATGAGCATCACTAGGTTTACTTAGATTATGCTATGTCTGTATGCATTTTGAGGTCAAATGACCAATGTGTCTTGAACACAATTTTTGTAAAAAAATCGATATAAGTCTATTTTACTTTCAATTTTTTTCTATGATTATGTGAAATCCTATTCAATTGTATGATGTGAATTGAAAATATATCTTTACATATGTTTGCAAATGTCTATTTAACACATAATTTACGAATGAATCAACCAAAGTGTTAAAGTTTCTGGAAATATGTTGATATTGAAGGTAATCAAAATGTCTTTCGAAAATACGAACTCTAAGAAACATACGATGAATTGCTGGACTTAGGACAATATAGAATCCGAGTACATAATCAAATTCCAGTTTTGTTGATGAACCTCAATCATGCGTTGAAGAATATGCTCAAGAATCTTGTTGATAGCTTCAACTTGTCCATTAGCTTGCGGATAATAGGGGGTAGAACTATCATGTGACAGTCCTAACTTGGAAGTCAAGTCATCCATCATGTGATTGTGAAAATTTTTTCCATGATCTGTGACTATGGCTTGTGGTACACCAAGTCGTGAAACCACATGGTTAAAAAGGAACAATGTAGTTGTCTGTGTCGTGTTGTTGAATGTAGGCATTGCCTCGACCCACTTGATTAAATAGTCATCGACGACAATAATATACCCACGCCCCCTAGCTGAGCGGGGGTTACATGTCATGAAGTCAATGCCCCACTTTGAAAATGGTCCAACAATGACGATGAGATGCATTGGTGATGGCAGCAAGTGGGTTTTATGACAAATATCTGGAAAGCATGGAAACTTCTAATCGCGATAATGAAATCGCGAAATATGGTAGGAGAGAAGTAACCAACGCGGGGAATCTTATGCGCGGTAGCATAACCAGAAAAATGTCCAACACATGCACCAGAATGGAAATCATTTAGAACTTTTTCAGCCTGCTCATGCGTGAGGCACCTACGTAAAATTGTATCGACACCATGATGATAAAGTGTAACCACAACGATAAAGTGTATCGCCGATGATCAAATAATATTTGGCTTGGTATCGAATATGTCTCTGTTGCAAGCAAGAGGCATTGGACCAAAATGTTTGGGTCTGGAGATAGATGATGAAATCTCCATAACACGGGTCAGATGACTCGATCAGAAACAAAGACTCATCCGGAATTTATGGTTCCATAGTAGGATCGGTACTACTCGAAGGAAGGTCACAAATAATCTTAGAAAACACCAAAGACTTCTTTGACTTGGATTTGATGAATTCCAAATAAAACTACTGCAAAATTACGATCAATTTTGAATATTCCCCCCCCCAACAATTGACGTGACAAAATGTATGTCTTAGGGTTGCAACCCGAAATGACAATAATCTTTCAGAGCAGGATACAATGGAAAAATATGTGTATAGCTTGAACGACTGCCAAAGTGAGATTCTCAATGTATGTGTACTAAACTTTCGTATCATTAAGATTACGGCTCAAATAATATATCGGATGTTCAATCCCATCTTCTTCTTGGACTAAAACCATAGAAATGGTTGTATCTGCAACGACGAGATACAGGAAATAGTCACTCTGATAATTTGGGGGATAGATTAATGATGCTCGGATCAGGGTATCTTTAAGAACACCAAAGGAAGCTTGCACATCCTCATCCTAATGGAATGGAACCCACTTTTTCAAGAGTTTAGTAGATCCTTTAGCCATTTCAGCATAGTTAGGAATGAGCCTCCTTAGAAAGTTAGCCTTCCCTTGGAGTCTCTATAACTGAAGCAGATTGGAAGGAGCATGCAAATCAAGAATAGCCTAGAACTTCAATTGATCAAGCCAAATTCCATCTTTTGACACAACGAATCTAAGAAAATTACCAGAACGAACACCAAAAACACATTTTTGAGGATTTAGGCTTATTTTATAGTAACGACATCATAAAAATATTGCTCTCAGATGTAGCGGGTGGTCCTCCCGTTTCCGTGAATGTGCAGGTAAGTCATCCAGATACGGTCGAACTATGTTCTTGATGTCATGAAAAGCATAATTCATTTCCCTGTGGAATGTGGCCCCAGCGTTATTTAAACCAAAAGGGAGCTTGCGATAAGTTAATGTGCCCCAGGGACATATAAAAGCGGTTTTATATTGGTCCTATGGGTGAATATTAATTTGATTGTAACCAGAGAATCCATCCATGAAAGAAAATATTTCACATCCAGCACATTCATCAATAATTTGGTCGATAGAGGGAGTTGGATAGTTGTCTTTTGGACAAGAACGATTAACATCTTAATAATTGACACACACTCTAATTGTCCCCTGTTTATTCATGACAGGAACAATGTTAGATACTCAATCAATAAGCGGAATAGGGTAAATGAATCCATCACGCAAAAGTTTTTCAACCTCTTCTTTAATGCCAAAAAAATTATTATGTGAACAGGATGAAGGCGTTGTTGCACCAGCTTAACATCTGGATACATTTTAATCTCATGTTCAACAATGTTGGAGTCGATAACTAGCATTTCCTCATATGAACAAGTGAATACATCTCAGTATTCACGAAAAAAAGCGTGGTAAGTGTCAAGTTCAGATGGAGAACAAGACGCTATGACATGAATGTTTTCTATAATACCAGGTTTGGTTGAAATATCGATAAAAATAATTTCTTCGATATTTGATGGGTTTCGCTCAGAATCGACGGCGTGGATAGGAATAGAATTCATCAAGAAATCAACGACAGTAGGGTGATATAGTTCATATGGATTATATTCACTGTAATCTGGAATATGGGATCGTTGAATGATTCCCATTGTTCTTCTTCTGGCATCATGGATTCCATAATGCTCTCATCAATCGAGAATACGTGTGAAAATGGATTGGAAGAAGTACCAAAATCTGAAGAACGATCAACCCAAATGGTCGGCGACAATGGATTTGGATTGGCTGCATAAGCCAAGAAAATTGATTGATATGCTAGCTCAATTGAACTTAGCGACATGATGCCACCCAACCTAACTACTTCAGAATCATTGGGTACATACCTTAAGTCAGATGAAGTGGAGGATATCATGTTGCAAGTCTCTATATTAGCGATTTCCGCCGATGTCACAGGCGACGGTAATGAAAAGGTGCCCATTAGGGAAAGATCCTTAAAGGGTCCTACACCAATGCTCTAAAGAGAAGGTGGGGGTTCATGAACAAACAAAACGCTTCCAGTTGCCTGGGAACCAGAGGCGAAGAAATAGAGGTGATCGATGGCTGTGATACTTCCTTTATGGGGGAAGAAGATCATATAGAAATAAGTAGATACTACTGCAGCAATAGCGTAAGCCCACGGTCTTCCAAGTAATATATTGTAGTCGAGGGGTCCGTTAATGACCTAAAATTCAATAGTAATTGATTTTCCCCCTAGTTCTACTTGCAGGTTACTAAGAATTCCAAAAGGCTTATATGTACGACTGTCATAAACTTTCAACATCGTAGGTGATTATGACAAAGTCGACGAGCCAAGTGACTTCCAACAACTCATTGACATGATACAAGTAGATGCACCTTCATCAATGATAGTGCGATGAATGAGGTGATTCAGGACATGTACTTGAATCAATAATGATAATTGTGCTGGTAATTGTGGCACATAGCCTGCGTGATTAAAGACTACAAGATTTCAATATGTCGGATTGATTCCACGAATCGCGGACAACAAAGCCTGCTTCTGTGAGGGACAATTCTGAAGAACCTCAAGTGTTGACATAGCAAAAGGTGACTAAGCCAGGTCTTCTACTACATTATAATTTTGAGGTGCAAGAGCTCGAGGGTTGAATGTTGATTTGTGAACTACTCCCTTCGGCGGATTTATTGTTAACTTTGGAAGGATAGGAGGTAGATTTGAGTTAGATGAGGTTGAAGTCAAAGTGGTTGGTTAATCTGCAGCCCTACCATTAGACGATGATAATGGATTATTGTAATATTTACTTTGAGTCGAAACCAAAACATTAGTTTTGGGCTTCATGGAGGATAACATAAGCACTTGTGAACTAGAAGCAGGATTTGTAGCAACCATATGTGTTTTCGGGTTCGGAAAAGGATTTGTCAACAATGCAGATGCGGAAGAATTCTTAAGAAGCTTTGGGAGTTCTGAGAAGTGAGTAAAATCTCATGTAAAATGCTCCTCATTACATATCAAGCAAGGGTAACGAGGTTTCCGAAAAGAACCAGATGAATTAGATGATTTTTCCTACGGGTGTGAATTTTATTTCTTCTTATCTTTCCCCTTCTTCCTATTTCTAGGTTGCTTATCACTTTTTCCTTTGTCATATGACACGGAATGGATTTAAGAATAATACACATGATCAGATGCAGTAGGGTTTTGATTTGAAACAATAAGTGTAGGACCAGATAGTTGACTTGCTGCTAGAGCGCTATCATAACTAATCGCACCATTTCCGGTATGAATGTCCTGACCAGATGGAGCAAGAGGAACAGTAAAATTTGGTCATGGCGTGTTTGGAATATTTTCATAGAGCATGCCAGACTGAGTGTAAATAAGATCCAGATACTAGGCACGAGAAATGAGTTGCTCTTCAGTTACAACACCGACTTTGGCCACATCCTTGGTGATAGATAGTGAGAAGGATTTAATAAACCACTCAGCTAAAATCTGATCAGGAAAAAATGTTTTAACCATTCAACACTGACGACACCACTCATTTATATGATCCGATATATGGGTAGCAGTGGTCTATTTAAAGTTGGTCAAAAGTTCCGTTCCAGTTTCATATCTGATGGGTAATTGGAAGTGCATTAAAAAAGTAGTGGCTAAAGCTGTAAAGTTATCAAATGAATCTCGTGGTAATTCAATGTACCACTTCACAGCTGGACCAATAATCATTCGGTGGAAAAGACACAATCTAATAGAATCATCATTTAAGGAATTTGATGAACACCACAAATGATAATTCATGACATGCATAGAGGGGTCTTCTCTAGAATTTCCATTGAATTTGGGAATGTTCGAGGGTAATTTATGTGGAATCACTAGCCACCAAGGTAAATAATGAATGGGATCATTGGTGAGCTGATTTAAATCTAGTAACTCTAATGTTGCAACAAATGGAAATTGTTGATTAAGGCCAGGTTGAGCATAACCAAGATAAGATGGAATTTCTTGAGCAATAGGCCTTTGCATACCAACAAATGGATTCTGTTGTTGGTAACCCAGATAGGGGTAGGCCTACTGACCAAGTCTTGGATAATATTGGTACTATGGGAATGGTTGTTGTGGCTACCATGGTATCTGATAAAATAGTTGCTTGCCAGGATAATTCGAACCCAATTGTGAATAGACAGGGCTAGTAGATGTTTGTGACAACGGTAAACTAGCATGTGGTTACGAAATTACCGATACAGATGGTTGTTGAATACCAGCCTGGGAATATGGAGTCTGTAGACCTGAAACTTGAGGTTAGGGGTGGAAGGACCCGCTTGAACAGACTGACCAATAGCGATAGAAGAAATAACATGCATTGTAGGCACAAATGCAATAGGTTGAACTAGTTGATATTGATACACAACCGTTTGTGGCTTAATAGGAAAAGTAGGCTTCCATTGGAAAAAAAGCATTCCAACATATGAAGGACCTAAATACAATAGAGTATTTCCATATGGACCGAACATTTGTGGTCCCCCAACATATAGAGTATATGGATATTGCACATACTGACTTTCATATGATGGGTATCCAACAGATACTGGATAATATGGATGGTAATTGGATGGACCACCCTGATATTGAGGGTTAGGTTGTTTAGTACTCGTAATAGATGAACCAAATATAATTCTATATGATGACATGGGAAAAGTCCATGGAATAGAGGAGACACCAGAGTAGGTTCCATTTAAAGTTTGGTAGCCCAGTGGGATGGACGGACCACCATAAAGATGTTCCTTGGGTGTTGTCAAAAACATCGAAGATGAAGAAAAAATAGATGTTGTCACAACTGTAGCAGATGGTATAGTCTGGGATGTTGTCTCTGCCATGGTTAAATAGCCCAACAAATACTCTAACGAATCTACGAGAACTTGAGAGTGAAAAGGATCAGCAGGACCAGAGTAGGTCAAACGAGGAAAATACTGATATAAATGAAGCCCCGACCCAAAATGAGTGGGAGTTGAAGGGGTTGCCTCTTCCTGAAGCTATTCCTCTATCGAAATCAAACCAGGTGGAAGCACTTCACCGTCAGGCTTGAGATAAATTTCAGGCGGTAAACTTTGCAGTAAAGAGGAAGAATCGACAATTACAGATGGCTGAGGATCAGACGGTTGCATCGCAAAAAATTCTTTTTGTTCGAATTCAATGTCAACTACTAGATCAAATTCCAGTTAAAGAAGCTCGAGTTCAGGATTTACCATTTCAATAGATTGAATTTCAGTGTCCTCAGGTAACTGTGAGGGTTCTGTCTCAGCAGTAGAAAATAAACCGGGATCAGTCGAAATGAATCGAGACTCAGTACTCAAAGGATCAGATGTCTCTGGTAAATCAAATGATGTAGCACCAAGAGTACCAGAGGTACCAGAATCAGTAGGACAAGCACACCTTAGTCTACTGGGTGTAGCTTTTGGTGATAATGGAGGTTTATTCACTGTCCTATGTGAACGATGGGGAAAGGGTTGATCTTATTCCATGATTGCTGATTGATTTTATACAAAAATAAATAAATAAAAAGAGGGTAATGCTAGGCAAAAGGATTACCAAGCAACTGTGAACTGCAATATACTGCCCCAGTAAATCAAGAACTTATTGTATGTGCATGAAATCTCCCCGAATGATGTGTTCGGTGTGTCATGGGTGCAAGAAAGTGACTCGGTTACCTATGGATGGTAAGCAAAAAAATTGTCCTCCCAAATATACACGAAGGTACGTGGATGCCCAATTAGTATTAGCATTGTCTAATGCGAAACCACACAGTGAGAGCATACCCTTATACGTTTCGTACTAGAACACCACATGATATACTTAAAGTACATGGACGAGCTTCAATATAATTACGTACGTGGAATGAGGTATCACACTCGGAATGTATTGCAGAAAATTAATGACAACTGCTATGTTTAATGACACCGGAACACGTCTTCTAGCCTAGACCTCTAAATGTTATTGTTAATGTTACAATTCTTCCTTAGATAAATTCAGATAAATTTTATTTTGATCTTTCTTATCAGCTTTTCTTTTAGGTTCACCACGATATGTATTGAACATTCATAGAGTTAAATTATAATGATAAGAATTCGTTTCGAATTGATTTTCGACAATGAAAAACTAGCTACAAGGGAAAGAGCAATCAGATTGTATGCAATCAACAATGAGCACATCTAAATGCATTTTTTTCCTAAACTATTACTTAAGCAACACTCACAATCCCTATATGAAAATGCATGTTTTTCTTTTCAATTTCCTTTAAGTTTAGATGAATGAAAAAGAAACTAATGCACAAAAAATCACTCAAAACTTTCAAGAGAAACGAAGACTGAAATGAAAATTCCTTTTTTCAAAAATAATGAGTTGATTAAATGTAAATTTAACTTTGGAACTATTCAATAATGATAAATAAAACACAAAGAAACATTTATCAAACAAATCCAAAGTGAGGCAAGAAGAGTAGAGGAAAACGGGTCTCTAGAGGGAATCAATCACTCAAAACTTCACCAACCAAACACTGACATGAATTGGAAAAATACAAAATAGATAGATTTTGGTTGGTCACAGGGGCAACACACCCCTGAATGGGAGACAATGCATTGCAGAGCACTGTCTTTAAGCCAATGGTACTATGCAGAGCACTGTGTCAACACCAATAGTGCATTGGTGCTAGAGGACTCTCTGAAATTGCAATAAAACATGCTACTTTTGCTAAGACACATTCAAATGACTAAAAATAAGTAGGTAAAGTCTACTAGATGTTGATGGAAAAGGAAAAAATCACCAGGGATGATCCGTCGATCCCCAGTATGGTCACCAATTTTTTTTACGGAAATACAAACCTACGTATACTTATGATTTCCCTAAGTGTGGTGGTTCACTTAGAACAACAGAAAGAAATATATCTGACCTTTTCCTTAAAATGAATAGATAAAGGGAGAGAAACCTAGTAATTTTTTCGCTTTCCCTCACCTCCCTTCATCGCTTTCGTCGTTCTCAATCCAACTTAACTCACTTGATTGATAATTTCCATGGAAAACATAAGACAAAAAAAAACATAAAGGAAATACGATCTATTCAAGTTAAACAAATTGAATTGATTAAACTCATAAACACACATCTAACATTATTGACACGTGCATTAGGAAATGAACAAATGTCTTTATTATGAAGTAGAAGGAAGAGTAAAACCAGTTGATCGATTCACTATCACTCATCCAGCTTGAGTCCCATCCTCATCACATCCAACATCAACAATCTAGTAGCATCACAATACATGCACAATAGCTCCAAGAGTTGTGATCTTACCAGCATAACTCTACTTAACAAAAATTCTTGCTCCCTTGTGCATTGTGTTCAGTGCTCTATTTATAAGTATATGAAGCTAGTTTGACATAAATGAATCATTGAATGGATTTCCTAAAAATGGATGAAGAGGTTTCCTTGTTCATGAGAATAGGAGGATAATATTTTTAATGAATTCATGGGTTCCAAATTAGAGGCTATCAGATGAGGTGAACGCTGGAACAACTTCTAGAAGTCACTAGAGGTTGGGAAGATTCCCAAAAACCAATGAAAAATTCGCTCCCAATCAACCAACGCACCACAAAGTGGGCCTAGATCCTCAGTAATGTAGTCTTGCATGGGAGTATATGCTTTGCAAATTAGTTACAACTGTTTAGGGGTGCATTGATGGCTCAATGGGCACTTGAACTGGCATCTAAGCAGTGGAAATTTCATGAAGGAAACTACCAATGTGATGGCTTGTTTAGGGCATGTAGCAACCAATTTAGAGTATGATAGACCCTACTGAATATTGATCTGTGTTTTGGGATGATGCCCAAATTGACCTGTAACATGAGGGGTGAGATGGTCTTTTCAAAAATTGATCTAAGATCTGGGTATCACCATATATGCATCAAGGACGAATATATTCACAAAATAACATTTAGGACCAGATATGGGCACTATGAATTTGTGGTTGCGTCTTTTGGGATTACAATTTCTCCTACTACTTTATATGTTTAATGAACAATGTGTCCAATCCTTACCTGGA
The DNA here is from genome assembly GCA_034641835.2 of Pinus albicaulis. Classification (NCBI taxonomy): domain Eukaryota; kingdom Viridiplantae; phylum Streptophyta; class Pinopsida; order Pinales; family Pinaceae; genus Pinus; species Pinus albicaulis. Next base: position 536,733,433 of record CM076572.1, read on the forward strand.
CAAATTTTTACTAGTTTTCATTGATGATATATTAGTCTATTCAAAAACTAGAAAAGAACACGAAAACCATCTAGAAGTAGTTCTACAATTGTTAAGATAGAATAAACATTATGCAAATATCACCAAGTGTGAGTTATTTCAATCCCAGATTCAATACCTAGGGAATTTAGTCCCAAAGGAGAGAGTGGTTATTTACCCAGAGAAGGTTAAGGAAATTATGGAATGGCCAACTCCACAGGATGTATCTGAAGTCAGATCATTCATGGGACTGGAAAGTTATTACAAGAGTTTCATTAAGAACTTCTCTACGAACGGTTATCCAATCACCGCATTGCAAAGAAAAGGAGTTAAATTCCTATGGACAACTAAATGCACTACAAGTTTTAGGAATTTGAAACACTTACTCACTCATGCACTAATGCTAAGCATAGAAGACCCAGAAAAATATTTCATGGTGTGCATGAATTCTTGTAAGGAAGGCCCGAGTGGAGTCCTCATGCAAGAGGGACACGTAGTCCGCTATGAGTCTATGAAAATGAATGCGCATGAACATAACTATGTGACTCGTGATATAAAATTGGCAACTATAGTCCACAAACTAAATATGTGGAGACATTACCTCCTTAGAAGAGAATTTGTATTAATGATAGATCATGGAGGGTTGAAGTACTTCTTTTATCAATATAAGTTGAATGTGAGGTATGCAAGATGGATGGATTTTATTAGCTAATTTGATTTCGAAATAAAATACATCAATGGAAAAGAAAGCAAGGTAGTTGATGTGCTCAAAATACAACTACAAGTGGCTCAGGTAGAAGTCATGAATTCTTAATAATTTAATATTCAAGGAAAGATTAGAGAGGTCGAGCAACAATATGAACATTATCGACACATAAAGGAACACTTACAACAAGAACTAGAAAGGGTGATGCACAATAATTTTTCTCCCACAAATGATGGAATGCTAAAGTTAAAAGCAAGATGGTATGTACCTTGTGGGTGTGAAATGAAGAAGATCATCTTGGATGAATTCCATAAAAGACCATATTTTGGTCCTCATAAAATGATAATAGACATGAAGTTATACTATTTCCAAGACATGAATAAGGATGTGGACGAGTATATTACAAGGTGCTTGGAAATAAAAACAAGTAAAGGTTGAATGTAGACATCCAACATGATTGCTACATCCAATACCCATTCCGAAATGAAAATAGGCAGTGATTTCCATGGATTTTATCATAGGTATGCTAAGGAAAATCAAGCAACATGATGCAATCATGGTTGTGGAAGATAAGTTGAGCAAGGAACCTCACTTTATGGCTATCAAATCCACTTATAGAACGATTGATGTGGATTAAGTCTTCATAAAGTAAATCATGGTATTGCATGGAGTGCCTAAGAAATTTATCTCAGAGAGGGATGAAAAATTTAACTCTAAATTTTGGAAATAAATGTTTGCTAGCCGAGGGAGAGAACTGGATTTTTGTACAACATACCTTCCACAGAAAAATGGGTAGATAAAAAGGGTAAACATAGTAATAGAGTACATGCTCAGGATGTATGCCATGCACCAACCAAGGAAGTTGGAAGAGTTTATTTCATTGATGGACTTTTCTTATAACAATGGGTACCAAGAATCATTAAAGATGAGTCCATTCAAGGATATTTATGGTAGGAAATGTAATACTCATATCAACTGGAATTATTTGGTGAAAAAGGTGCTCATGGTCCAAATATGCTAATGGAGATGGCGCAAGAAACCATCTCCATCATGCAACATTTAAAGACATGAAAAAGAGTTATGAAAACCAACATGGAGTGCACAAGAAATTTAAAGTGTGAGATAATGTGTACCTTGTATTAGACCAAATAAAATCTCATTAAGAATTAGGTCTTGTGCCATTTTAGCAACAAGGTTTTGTGGGCCATTCCAAATTTTGGAAAGAGTGGGGCCAATGGCCCATAGATTGGCATTGCCACCCACAGAGAAGGCACATGGTGTCTTACATTTTTATTTGCTTAAAAAGTATGTACATCATTCTAATTGTGTTGTTGATTGGTTTATGATACAAGAGGAATATGGTGGAGATTTATAGACAAAGCCATTGTGTATACTGGATCGGTGGAAAATCGCACTCTAGAATCGAGCCATCGAATAGGTCGAGGTGTAGTGGAGGCACATCGGACCAGATGAAGCCACCAAGGAGATGGCTAAACAAATGAGGGTATCTCACCCATTTTTTTCTTGTTGTTTAAGAAACTATAAATGTAAATGTAAATGAATGTAAAGAGTTGTGTATATAAATATCTTGTAAATTTTGTGCTCGGGTATATCACACCGAGGACAGTGTTCCCCTTAAGGGGGTGGGGGTTGTGAGAACCCCTATATCTAACCCTTTTGTAAATATCATAATGAATTGTAATTCATATAAATTATATGGAATTGAAACATGTTTACTGGCTGATATGGGACACGAATTCAAAGGTCTATAGGAGAAGGAGCTACTTATAAACCCAAGCCTTGCATTTATTCCATCACCTAGATCCCTATTGGTTTCATGACACTTGTGCAGTTATTGAATGGAGGATATGGGCCTCCTGGGTGGAGGATGAGTCAAAAAACTTGCTAATGTGAATCGTGTTGACAGGGTAAACAGGTAAGAGAAAAGTCTAGGAATAAAATACCGATGGGTGGATGAGAGGGTATTAGTTGTTGATCATCATCAAGAGAGGAGGAGAATTTTGATCCTATGGAACTAGGGATCAAGGGACAAAAGAACGAAGAGAGAGTAGGGGGAGAAGTGCAGGGTTTTTCAATTGTTATGGTTTACCTAGAAGGCACAATTTCTTTTAGAATCTATGTTCTATGCTCATGGGATGGAATCCCCGTGTTTTTGCTAAGGCATGCTTATGCCTGTATGTTGTTTTCAATGAGACCTGGTTGTATGTCGTGTGTTTTTTTTCTAGAGAGATTTCGGTGGAGTTATGATACTCAAGTGCTTGTTGAGCTGATAAACCCATAAGGGCTTGCTCATTGATAAGCCACCTAAGTAGTGGCTTACCTTGGGGTGGATAAATCACTGGGAATTTTTTGGGTTGATAAACTACTATTAGGTTGAGACGCCTAGGTGCTTGATGAAAGGACTTGATAAACCAAATAGTGATTACCTTAGTGCTGAAAATCCACTTGTGTGACTCGGGGTCTTTGTTCTGAAAAGTTAACGCATTTTTGGAATAGTTGGAATGATGGCAGGTTGCGAGACAACCATTGGGAAGTTGTGGAGAAGACAAAGAGTGAAATCAGGGAGAACTAGGAGTTGTGGAAGACCGTCGGGAGGAGATAAATGTAGCCGAGCAAGAAAGAGAAGAAGACAAGCAAGCAACGGAAACAGAGGAGTAGGGAAGGAGGCAGGAGAATCTAACAGTTCAGGTGGGTAGGAGGAGATAAGGATAAGAGGGAAAATAAAGGAAGGGGGGGAGAGAGATCATTATAATGTTGTTGTAGAGTGACCATGACCACTCTGTAACAAGTCTATTATGTAATTATGTATTGTTTAGTCTTTGCGAGAAACTATGTGGAAGGCCTGTTGTGCCTAATGTAGTGTTATCTGAAGAAGTTAATGGAAAGAGGACATTCTTGGGATCATGTGTTGTGTTTGAATAGTTACTTGTCTTGCTATGATTGTATGGTTGTTTGGCTGTTAATTTTTTTTCATATGGATATTTCCATTCTATTTGCTTAATAATATACATAGCTTGTTATGGATGGACCTATGATTAGTAGTGTTGATAATAATCTAAGGTTGTGTTGATCTATCGCTGCTCTCTTGGTATTAAATCCAAACTCCCTCACCTAAATCAATTTGTGGCACGCCTTGGGTGAGAACCCTTTCCCAGACTTGGGTAAGGTGAAAATGCTAACGTTGTCCTAGACTAAAATGGAGCCTTGTTGGCCTTTGTGCCTAAACCTGGGTCTTAACCCATTTATTTTTTTTAGCCAACAAATGGTTCCATTTCTAGGACCTGAAATATAACAGGGGGTTGGAATATGGTATCAATAATTTTGAAGAAAGAATTACAAGGTTGGTGGTATGACCACAGAGATCGATTCATCTCGCAACAGGATCAACTCTGATGACAAGGCAAAGGAAAGTTGAAGGATCAGGTCTTGTATGCAGAATCAACTAGTGACCTATATGAAATATTTTGGTGTAAATTTCCATAAGAGATTTATAAATTATTGTGGAGACTATAGATAAAATGGAAATCTGGTGAAGAAAGCATATCTAGTCGGACCTGGGCTCAAGCAGACTTGTTAGAGCTACATAGGTTGGACACCGATATGAACTGAGTTGTAAATTTCTGGGTGTTGACTACACTATAAGGATATATCATTGAGTTTTCTGTAGAAATCCACTAGTATTTTTTAAGGTTTAAGACCTATTCAAATCAGGGTTGCAGGGAAAACTAATATAGGAAATCTCTCTATGGATTAAGGTTCTAATGGTGGAATAAATTTTTTTGGTATTCCAGAACCCCAACATAGAAGCCTAAACACCCAATACTAGGGGAAATATATAATAGGATGGATTTTATAGAATGGGAAGCTATGAAGGGATCAAAAAAATGGATGCAAATGAATTCAATAAATCTAGGGATCCGAGAGCATAATGAAGAGCACAAGTAGTGGAGAGATGGTGGGAAAGGGAAATGTGGGAAACCAATAGGAAACAAAAGGATGTACACCAAGCAGGAGTGGCATTGCAAAGTCTAATAAGAGAAGAAATAGTAGTGGGACCAACAGGAAAAGAAGGATCTACTGCAGGGGTTGAGAACCAAGAGGAAATAGGGGCCCATCCTGATCCGCAAAAGTAGAAATGTTAGACAGAATAGAAGACACAAGTTCAAAAGCAGACTCAGATGATGACATACACATCGTGTTAAGAATTTTATTTGCAGAGAATGATGTGTCTAAGCTAAAATACAATACAATCTCCCTGTGTTTAGGTAGCATCTCCCCAACATTCCCCTTGTACTTTATCAAAATCCTGATAAGTTCTTGTCGAAGTTAATTAAAGTTATTATAGTTCATGGTGTGCATACCACATATAAATCTAGTACTAGTGGTAGTGGAATTGGTGATATTGGGAAGATCCCACAAGGATCCTAACAACCCGGATCACAAGGATTTGTGCTTCTTCCTCAAGCTCATTTAGATATGGCGGGATCATTCACCCAATATCCTGAGTTTTCTGGAAAAGGAAATGATGATGTGGAACAACATTGGTATTTGTGTGAAGCCATATGGAGGGCCTACCAAATTCCAGATGCTGCAAAACTATTTAAGTTTCAAACCACTCTCAGGGATAGGGCCTTGAGGTGGTTCATCAAATGGCTAGAGCTACACTAGAACCCAACAATAGATAATGTTAAAAGAGAATTCATGCAAGAATTAAAAATTAACCAAAAGAACCAATAAGGGTTGTCTGAATTATGGGAAATTAAACAACGAGAAGGAGAAGCAACCTAGGAGTTGATCCAAGTATTTAAATACGTGTTTGGAAAAATAAGTTATCCCATAGACTCGAATCACCAACGAGACTGGTTTATCAAAGCATTATTTCCTCTTACCTGTACAATGTTGACCCAACAAAATATTGATACATTGCAAGCTACTTTAGAACATGAAACAAGGATTGAAGCCACAATGGGTCATCCACATGAATATTAGGGTGAAACAACAATCCAAGACCCCTCTATATTCGGCCCGCAACATCAGATTGCAATTTTGATAGAAAATTTGAAAGACATGCAACCAACATGACATACAAGACTGAATGTGTGGTGTACACATTGCTTTCTTGAAGGTCATCTATTCATAGAGTGCCCAAGGTTGCGGGGCTCGGAGGGTGCACCCAGGCCAGTGGGGACCTCTGGAACCCCTCTTGCTACTGAATTTGTGCAAATAGGAATGCAAGGTATATATCAAGTCCAAACACAATTCCATGGGTTTCCAAATGAACAAAATCCAACACCAACTGATTACTGTGAGATTCGTATAGCATATGGACATCTTCCATGCCTCTACCCCATTTTATAGAAATACTCAAATGTCCCTAACAACACTTATTGTAAATTATTTGATTCACTGGCTCATCACACTAACTAATGTAGAGCATTGGATGCATCGGCTGATGGACTGGACCGAACAACATATCGGGTCAATGAAAATCTTTGAGGAGGAGGAGGAGGAGGAACAATGGGGGGAAGGATAGGAGGGCGAAGCCCTGTGCGATGTTACAACTAAGAACAAGAAGGTCATGTTGTGCGAGAATTTTTTCTACCCAGAAGGCCATGGTGTTCTCAATGCAGAGTTAACATGCATGCCACAAATTACTGCCGAAAATTAATTAAAATATGGGAGGAGCGCACTCGACAGAGGGGGGGAAATTTAATTAATGTAGAACAAAGGATGAAAGAAGCCACCCCTCTCTCAAATGTAGCTATAATGACTCGAGGAGGGGAAAATATAAGGGAAGATGCATGAGCAGTAAAATAACCCAAGATTATAAGACCAACCTCGCCGAAGCGTTTGTATAATCCAGAGCAACAGAAGCAATACTACAAAGAAGCAGTGGAAATGTTCATCATGTTAAACTTGAGTAAAGAGTCAGAAGGAATACAACCAATGACTATGAAAGAGAAGGGAACATATCCATCACAACCCATAGAAGAATGGTTCAAATTGTTCCTACACATCGTGAGTGATGAAGGAATGCTTAGGAAGTTGTGGGAGAGTCTGAAGTCAACAATTGAGGGGACATATCAGAATGGAAAAATAATTTCCAATTTACTAGAGAGACACTCAAGAAGGATTTGAAGGAAAAAAATATGAAAGGGAAGGAGTTTAGGATTGACGCCCAAATTGTATGATTCTAGATAAAGGACTCCATGTTAGATTTATGCTCAAATGTCAATATTATACCAAGAAATACGTGGGAATCATTGGGTAGACACAAGATGGATCTCTCACCAATTCAACTACGTATGGAAAATAAGTATTGCGTCCTTCCAGTTGTGAGGTTAGATGATGTAGAGGTTGACATTGTAGGGGTCAAGACTTATTCAGATTTCGAAGTAATAGATATAATGGGAGACAAGGATCCTTACCTACACTTCTTGGGATAGATTGGGAATTCAAGAATTATGTGGTGATTGATGTGAAAAAAGAGCTGATGATTTTTGAATTAGAACGGGTTAGAGTAATCAAGCCCCTATATACTTATCAAGTGCCAAGATTTACAGAACCAATATATGATAGGGAAGATCCAGAACTACTAGACCAGTTGTGCCAACTGACAACATGGAAGAGGGAAGATTAAATCAACCCAACAATAGAAGGGTCAATCAGTTGGCACAACATTTAGATCTCAGAGGTTGGATCAAAAGCTACACGGGATGATTGGAATCAAGGGGGATATGAGGTCAACACCTGATGATGCACAACAGTTCAGGGAGTTAACTAGATCAGCATGGAGGTAAGGGGATATCCCACTTTTAATGGTATGGAATCAGTTTATAAATTTATTAATAAAGTTGATTCCATTGTTCTCGAGGATCATACGGTGCCACTGATTAATGTTACCTTACAAGAAACATCGACCAGGTGGTGGGTATTGAATCACAGTAATCTCAAAGAATGGCATGAAATTTCAACAAAATTGAGAGTCATATTTTGACAGCCTGGAGGCTGGAAACCATTTATGAGGTACAGAGGTAGGTTAGATCCTCAGCAACATGTAAAGGATTGTGAAGACTGATGGAAAAGAGAATGTTTCCCAAAGGAATTATGGGTGCATGAATTTTTGCATACATTGGGAACCTTCCCCAAAGCATGGTATGCTAAAGAAGAAGTGTGGAGACAAACTGGAGATTGAGATTTTTTCTAGAAAGTAAAATTTTTAGTATTTTTTTTTCTTTTGAAGACCCTGATGAAAGGATTACAGATGCTCTGCAAGCTATTAAAAGAATTATACTTACAACTGGGAAGTTGATAGAAGGAACCATAGACCAGGCTACGCTAAAACACGTATATGAGTCAACCTATAATGAATCGGTAGCTTGCGAGAAATTAGATAAAGAACCAGATGAAGACAATTTAGAAGACTTGAGGCATGTGTCTTTCAATGACATGGATGGGGAACGAGGGGTTAGATATGGACCTGCAACTGAAGGAGCTCGCCTACTTCTACTAAAGGTGACAAAATTCAACATAGGAAGTAAAGAAAAACCAAAGCTATCCTCAATTAGATATTATTGGGATGATCAAACCACTAAGGAAATATTTGATCTTCTAAAGGAATACGAGGACCTATTTCCCTCATCTATTGTGGAATTAAAATGAATCAAAGGGGATTTGGGAGAAATGAAGATCATGCTCAAACCAGACGCAAAAAAAATAAAGCACTGACCCTATAGAATAAATTCGAGAGTGAAAGAGAAAGTGAAGAAAGATATAGATATAATACTGGACACAGGACTGATATTCCCTGTTGATGAAGATGAATGGGTTAGCCCAATTGTGATATAGAACAATAAATATGCAATAGAGATCAGGGTCTGTGTGGATTACCGTAGTTAAAATAATTCTTGTGGTCATGACCCCTTCCCCACACCTTTTAGAGATATAGTTATAGACAATGTGGCAGGAAATGAGGCTTACTTGTTCACAAATGTATTTTCAGGCTACCACCAGGTCAGAATTGCAGAAGAAGATAAGAAGAAGACTACATTTAAAATATAATGGGGTTCATATGCATACTGTGTCATGCCGTTTGGGCTCAATAATGAACCAACAGTATTCTCACGGATCATGATAGTTGCATTCAGGGATTATATACACATATTTCTTTAGGTCTACATGGATGATTGGACCATTTATAGTCTAATAAAGAAACACTCCAGCTTGCTACGAGTCATGTTTTACTGGTGTAGGCAATTACAAATCTCATTGGTTTTGAAGAAGTGTATCTATGTTGTTCCCTTCAGAACACTACTAGGCCATATTGTATGTAAGGAAGGAGTGTGTGTGGACCCCTCCAAGGTTGCGGAAATTGTAAACATGGACCCACTAGAAAATTTCAAGAAACTTATTTCCATGTTGGGACATACTAGATATTATAGGAGGTTTATCCACAACAGTATGCTCTGATCACTACTCTAATGGAAAAAATAATCAAGAAAGCTGAAAAATTCATATGGTCTAAGGAACGTAATGCGAAGTTAAACATACTAAAGGAGAAGTTGGCCAATGCACGATTCTTGACCTATTTTGATTTGAACAAGAAATTTCATGTACACATTAAGGCATCAGGGAATGCATTGGGAGTAGTGTTGGCCCAACCTAGAGAAGGAATTCTTGACCACCCAATATACCTCAACAGTAGAAAAATATCTATAGCAAAAAATAACTATACGAAAATAGAGTGAGAGGTGCTTGCAATGGTATATTCACTTCAAACTTTTATCCACTACCTTATCAGGGGGGCTTTCAAGTTCTTCACAAACCATTCGGCCTTGAAATATTTGGTGAACAAGCCTGTGCTGGAAGGAAGGGTTTGCAGATGGTTACTATTATTTCAAGAGTTTACATTTGAGGTGATTGTCAAACTAGGTCGACTAAATGTGGTACCTGACCATCTATCATGACTGGAGTAAGGGTAAAGTGGAGGTCCTGTAGACAATCAACTACCAGATGCAGACCTATTTAGAGTAGAAGCAGTGCCATACTATTTGGAGGACATAACAACTTTATTAGATAACAGAAAGTGCCCAGAGGAATACACCACAACACGAAAGAGACATATGGTCATCAAGGTAGCCGATTACCAACTAATTGCAGGGAAACTATACAAGTTGGGACTAGTTCAAATATTGTGGAGATGTGTATTAGATCATGAAATGGAGGAGGTACTATGGGAATTCCCTTCAGGGGTTGCGAGAGGCCATGTTGGAGGGAAATGCACTGCAAGAAAATTTTTACAAGCAGGATTGTGGTGGCCCATTATCTATAGAGACACTAAAGAATACACCAAGAAATGTGATGTTTGCCAGAGGGTTGGGAAACCATCACATCGTGATGAATTGAAACTGAAAATAGTACGAGCTCTAAAATATTTTAAAAAGTGGGAAATCAATTTCATAGGACCCATAAACCCGCCCATGCGTCATTTCCAAGCACTTCACATCATCACCGCAACAAAATACCTAATAATATGGGCCGAAGTAGCACCAATAAAGGATTGTACAAACTGACACCACAACCAAATTTATTTTTGAAAAAATCATTACAAGGTTTGGAAGTCCTCAAAGTTTAACTAGTGATCAAGGAAGCCACTTCATTAATGATATAGTCACATCACTGTTGCAAAAATTCATGATACAACACCATAAGAGCAGTCTGTATCATCCGCGGGAATATGGGACAGTCTAGTCATTCAATAAAATATTAGGGAGGGGCTTGACTAAGGTATGTTCAGCTAACAGGGATGGTTGGGACGAGAGAGTCCCAACTACATTATGGGCCTATCGAATGACTGTCAATAGGTTACATAAACATAAACCCTTCCAATTGGTTTATGGTAGAGAAGCAGTAGTATTAGCGAAGCTCACAATCCCTAGCTTATTTATTTCACAAGAAACACACATGAAAAATGATGAAAACATTGCAAAAAGGATAGAGGAGTTATGGGAACTGGGTGAGGCCATATTTATAGAATATTTTCATCAAACAATGGAAAATTGGAGACATAAGGCATGGCATGATAGACACATAAAGAAAAATTTGTTCATAGTGGGAGGCCATGCCTTATTATATGACAACAAGTTCTTAAAGTTCCTAGGTAAGTTGCAAATGCATTGGTTAGGCCCTATTATTGTTGTATAAATCATAGAATCGAGAGTTGTAAAGCTCGCACAACTTGACGGTATTATAATACAAGGATGGGTGAATGGTGCACACCTAAAAATCTTCTAAGAGTAAACAGTGAATTTGCAATTCAAATAAATCTCCGCAAGGAGAAGTAGGTAGTTGTAGGTGAAGTCAGTTAGGTTAGTCAGTCAGTACTTAGATACACCTTCCATTTCAGAAAAATTCTTTAAATTTTCATAGTCATTTTTTTTACATTCAAGTCAGTCAATCATAAGATATCTACCAATGTCAATCCAGTTGTGAAAGAATTTACACCTTACCGCAACTGATTGTGTTCGGGTTGCCGCATGTGTTGCCAATCATAGTCATAATAATTAGTCCATAATTCCATTGTCAGCCTAACTTCTGGATACATATTTCCCATAATAAAAAATATCATCATCTCATAAAGCCTGCCCATCACTGCCTCATAATTACCCATCATCTCCACTCGCCTTTTTCAAATTTGCATAAGCTAAGTCAGATCCAACGCAGTTTTCATTAGTAGGTGACATGGTTGAAGCCTAGCAGGGAAAGTTTCCATATTAATTAGTTAAGCAGTATCATCAGAATACGTCGTGTTAAGCTTTTCTACTTAATCTGCATGGATTTGCTAAGTTTTTCAGAGTAAAAAACCAGGGTGGTGAAAGCACAAATTTTAGAGTCTGTGTCGAACTCTAATTGTCCCGAGTCCAAGTCCAGGCTTGTTGTGTCGATTTTCTACCAGAGGAGCTTAAAAATGAAAAATAACTTTGTATCAATTCATGAACCCTTGTTTGATGAGAGAATTTAGAAATTATAACTAGTGATGGGAAAATATGACAATGCTGGGTTAGTTGATACTAACCTCACTGATTCATTCCAATTCCTAACATTGAAACGAGAGGTATACACAGAGATGGTCACATAGCAAGATGGAATCCAATCATTCAAAGTAATTGATGATTTTAAGGGAATTTAGAGGTCGACCTTGCTTAATCTGAGGAGTCTGCAAGTTTTTGGTACAACCAGAGCAACAATGCAATGTACCAAGCTACTTTTTTAGTCAGATACATGGAGGATCAATTTGGATGGATAGAGAAATAAAAATACATGCTATTTATCTACACATGTTAACAATAATATTAGCAGGGGGAGATGAAAAAATTGATCGGCCAACGATATTGAGAATGCTAGGGTTCCAAGCTCAGCCGCTACCACTGTCAAGGTGTTCGTTGCTACAATATTTGTTTCAGTCGTAGCTCCCATCGACCACAAAAAAGAGGGTTCAATCCTACTGCGAGGTGTTGTCGAATGCAGAAATGGGAGTCAAATCCAGGCCCACGGTGTTGTATTCCAATACAAGAGAGTTACTGTCCATGCAGCTGAAAGAGACGGCATAAGAAAATATGCATAATCTCCCACTGTTGCCGCCTTGCAGCTATTCAACCTCTCGGATCTGCGAGATGGGAGATCAAAGGAGCCATTGTTGGATGGACATATCCAGTTTCACTGTAACACACTCACCAGCAAGAAAGGCGTTCATAACACTGAAAGGGCCTATGCATGCAACTCTAATCATTCAGCCACCATCAAGCCCCGGCATGGCCACGTGGATCTGGGAATCCAGGGATCAAGCACACTCCCGACTCAGATACACTCCTATAGACATGGTTTCTCAGATCTCTCTTCCCCTTCTTTTCAGATCTAGATCTTGCTTCTTATTGGCAAAACCATGCTTCATTGGGTGCGCTCAACGGATCTAGTGTAGAACCTCTCGCATGACCTTGAACATAGGACGGGGATACCCTCTACTTTTCAGAGACTTCTATATGGAGGTAAACAACTAGAGGACTCTCTTCCCCTCTATTTTTATAATATTGAAATAGATGCTTCGGTAGTCTTAACCCTTCGTCTGAGAGGGGGAGCAGCTGGGCAGCCATCTTCTTCTCTTGCTTTCTCCTACAAAGATGATGTCCATGCACAACCACCCAAGAAAATTTCTCAACCCTCTAAGGCTCCCAGGCCTTTTTCGGTTGATAAACTGGAGGAATTTCCCTCCATAGAAATCTCCCATCCATCTCTGGATGACCAAATTCAAATTTATGTAGAATCCACCATTATTTTTCGATTTGATGGACTATGGCCTCACACAGTAGATCTATACCAATGGATTCACTCCACCTAGACCAAAAACAACGAGGTTATCTTCTTCTTGTAGTGTTTCTTCACAGGTGTGTTTGCTTTCAGCGAATACTATCAAAAATCCTTAACTGGGGACCCATGGTTTTGGGGCACAACAGGGCTATTCCTCACCCCCTGGTTCGCAGATTTCAACCCCTCTACCTAAAGAATCACCAATATCCCTATTTGGGTTAGAATACTGAACCTTCCTGTGCATCTATGGCACTTTTCGGTCTTCCAAGGGATTGGAAACACCTTGGACCGCTTTCTGGCAACAGATCCCTCTAGGGGGGAGAAAGGAATATACACCTATGGCATAATATGCACAGAAATAGACATAAGTAAAGGAATTCCTAATCAAATCAACCTCAAAGGTGAGTATTTCCTATGGACACAAACCCTGGACTATGAGAACACAACCTTCTGATGCCGCCACTTCCATCAGATAGGGCGCCTTCATAATACATGTGCCATGTTCCTCGCCTAAAAGAAGAAAATCAATCGCAAATAAAAATCCAAAAGCTAGAAACCATGTAATCCAACCCCCATGGATGGCATTGAGTCCTTCAACTCAGATGAAGAGAAGGTTGAAGCAGAAGGGGAGGAAGCAAAGCAGATAAAGGACACGCCCGCGACCAGCCCTAAGGGACGCACTGATCCACCGAACACACAAAAATGTACTCATGAGTCCTCCTCCTCCAATTCGGAAAAGGACACCCTTCCTATAGTCAACAATAGTCTGCAAGTGGTTCCAGCCCAACTGCACCACAACGAATTGGTCAAATTTAGCAAAAAGGAAGGAAAAAAATGTCGTATGGATGATTCGACCCATTCTGGGTAAATTCTTGAGTCAATCAAATTGTTTCTTTGCTACCCCTTTTTTTTATCCTTGTTGCTCTTCTCTTGGTTACTCATTGGGACCAAGGTTGATAGTTTATCATTTCCAGCTTCCCTGCTCTCTAGCTTCTCTTGATTGTAACTTCATACTATACTATATGATTTCTTAATAGAAATAGTCTTATTTAAAAAAAAAAAAAATATTAGTAGGGGGAGATGCAGTTTCCTCAGCATTCCAAACGTCTTCCAAAAGGGCCAAGAAGGTTGGCGAGGACAATTACTATGAATGTTATAAAGAGAGGGGGAAAAGGCACTCAGATTAAAATGATAAATAAACCCAACATCAAGTTCGCTTGCTTCATAATTGAGGGTAAGATAATGCGCCATTACATGAGGAATAAATGCACATTATATATGTTTTTTGTTGCGGAGCACAATGTGCATGGAGCATAGTTGAACTGGTGTGATTATCTATTGCATGAGTTGTTCAATGATTGTGAAGACAATTTCAAGAGGTCAACAGCATTCATCTATGGATATTTGATTATGGCACTAGCCACGTGGAAGTGGTGTCCTCCAGAAGGACGAGAGCTAGCAAATATTTTCGACGACCAACCGCTTGCTCTGAGGTACACACTGTGGAGAACCTCTAGAGACCCGAGCAACAAGGAGATAAATGAAGCTTGCTTCATAGGATGGTACATGAAAATGTTAAATTTCATCAATGCAATGGAGAGGATACCCAAGACACTACTAGATTAGTACTCCGAAGAGATTTGGTTCAAAGTAAGCCACGACCATACATGGATAAGGCCTCGATGTGTACATCCTGAAATATTCCACATGAGGGCTCAAATTTTTTTTACTCACAGTGGAGTCATTCCACATAGAGGTGATGTCTTGGCCAGGAATTGTGGGAGAAATCTAGGACAATAAACATATATATTATTTTGAAGCAATGATAACCCATAACTTAGCAATTGACACACCAACTGACTCAAGAAAGAGGCTTGCAGAGGATAAATTACAACCGGTCATCAAACGTCTAGAGACACATATGAATTCGATCAACTAGAAAATGGTAAGCATAGGGGTTGCAACAAGTTAGTTTCCGTCTTTTTCTGAATTTCAAGCTTTAATACAACAACATTCCGGTGTAACTACTCTCTTAGTAGCTGCACTTCCAATGGTCGAGCCCCATTCACAATCCCAACCCACCATCACAGCATCCAAAAACCCCAGAGAAACCAAACCCCCCATACCAGTGAAGAAAAATAAAAAGAACAATGTCACCTAGGTAGTGGACCTCATTGAGGAAGATCATCAATCACAATCCTCTTCACCAATTCTTGACGAAAACCAACCTTCCACCTCATTCGCGTCACCTACTTCCCAAAATCCATCACCACAAACAACCTCCACTTATGTAACCATTTATGATGTCATTCCAATCGGAACGCTAGTCACGTCAGGAACCAATATGAAGGTTGAATCAGTAGTCCAGGATGTCACCACAATTATCAGCACTAAGGTCAAACCTGGATCAATGTTATCTCTTTTTTTTAATTTAGGTCCCATAACAGTCGAGAGCCCAATCATTACTACTCCACTCACCACCACTTCACATTAATTATCCCTACCACTTCAATCATTCATTTCCCTTCCACCCATCCCAAAATCAATTCATCACATCCTGCATTCAGTTCATTCCTATCAACAACTCACATCACCACACAGACACTTCGAGAAGTATGTTTCCAATGGGAAACCATTGCAATCCAAATTTCCAAACCCTTCAGCTATGAACGAGGAAGATATCCATGGCTGGTCGACAACCCAATTATTTAATTTTATTCAGGTAGTTGCATGCCGAGCAAAGGTGATACACAATGATTTATCTGTGGAGCATGAGAAACAACAACAATAAATCCTAATGCTCACCGCAGAGCGCGACAAACTGCTAAAATATAAGAAAATACTTCATAATCAGCTATAGAATATTACTGGCAAGTTCTAAGAGTTGTGGCCAACCGTTGTAGATGTGGTGGATAATTCCCACAAAGGTTTTACCGCATTCACAGTTATGGAATGTTTTGATCACATTAATACATCATGCAATGATTTTCTCTCTACAAATCACGAACTAAAGCAAACCCTGGATGAAATGCGAAATTCATTATCAGATCCAACCATGACGTATGAGGCAGAGATAGACCAGAAGGCGGTTGAGGAACTCACACTCAATGACACATTATACAACACTGCAGAGGAAGCACATGCCCTACTACAAGTCCATGACTGGTCAGGATTCCTGACCATAAAGAATCAACCCATATACCCACTCTGGATCCAGGTCCAAAATTCTATGTTAGATGCAAAGAGGACAAATGACAAGAATTTGAGGCAAAAAATGTATGATGAAGGAGAAGTCCTAGAGACATAGATATAGGAAATCTAGGACAAGTCAATAAAGATGAAGCAACTGCTTCGATATCTCAGGTTGTCGGTGAAAAAGCATGTGGAAAATCTCCCCCAACTTAGCTATGAAACAGAAACATAGTGGGAGTCCATCATCAAAGCTCGAACCTAGCACCCAGAAGCAGACAACACGACCCAGTTCATCACCCAGGTGTACACGATTACAGAAACTTGGAAGACAACAATAACTGAGTTTTGAGAGTTCAAGGAAATTGGCATCAATACAATCCCTAAATTGGGGCCTATGTTTGAAGGAGCTAGCTAAGAGAAAGAAATACAAGAAGAATCATCAACAACACTAACATCGAAAGCACCAACAACAATGACATCAACAAAATAAGTACCGGTAGTTTCGACATCACCCATGAAATATTGACTCAGGGATGAGTCAATGAACTATGGTCGGGGGCTATTGAGGCCTTTGTTTTGAAAAGTTAAATTTTTTTTGGAATGACAAGAATGATGGCAGGTTGTGGGACAGTCGTCGGGAATTTTCAGAGAAGATGAAGAGTGAACTGAGGGAGAACTAAGAGTTGCGGAATACCAGTGGAAGGAAGATAAATGCAACTGAGCGGGAAAGAGTAGAAGATAACTGAGCATCGGAAATAGAGGAGTAGGGTAGGAGGTGGGAGAAACTAGTAGTTCAGGTGGGTAGGAGATAAGTAAAGGAGGGAAGAGAAAGGAAGGGGGGGAGAGAGATTGTTGGAATGCT
Source organism: Pinus albicaulis (assembly GCA_034641835.2). Classification (NCBI taxonomy): domain Eukaryota; kingdom Viridiplantae; phylum Streptophyta; class Pinopsida; order Pinales; family Pinaceae; genus Pinus; species Pinus albicaulis. The sequence goes on from CM076572.1 coordinate 536,750,595, forward strand.
ATTGTGGAGTGACCAAGACCACTCTGTAATGAGTCTATTATGTAATTATGTATTATTCAGTCTTTGCGAGAAACTGTGTGAAAGGCTTCTTGTGCATAATATAATGTTATTTGAATAATTTAATTAAAAGAGGACATTCTCGAGCTCATGTGTTGTGTTTGAATAGTTACTTGTCTTGCTATGATTGTATGGTTTTTTAGATGTTAAATTTTTTTTTATGTGGATCTTTCCATTCTCTTTGCTTAAAAATATACATAGCTTATTGCAGATGGACCTATGCTTAGTAGTGTTGAGAATAGACTAAGGTTGTGTTGATCCATGGATGATCTATTGCTATTAAATCCCAACTCCCTCACCTAAATAAGGTTGTGGCATGCTTCGGGTGAGACTCATTGCACAAACTTGGCTAAGGTGAATATGTCGGCATTTTCCTAGACTACAATGGAGCCCTATTGGCCCCTGTGCCTCAACCTGGATCTTAAACTGATTATTATTTTTAGCCAACAATGTGCTTACTTAGTAAGCTAATAAACCACTTGGATTGTGGGCCCTTGACTCCTACAATATCTAATCCAACCGATAAACCTCCCATTCTGCTTATTATCCTTCTCTAGAACCGAGTTGAGTCTCTTTGTGCATTGGTCGAATATTTGTGGTTATTGTCCACTAATTTGAAGAGTTTCTTTGGTGTTACAGTTGGGGTTATTAAGAAACCACCTGAGAAATGAACTTTTCCTTTTACCTGGTTGAATCCCTATTGATGATAGATATCCTAAGAAATTACCTCCTCACACGCTGAATAAGGCTTGGGGATGTTTGACTACAAGAAATATTGTAGTGCAATTGGTCTATGGTTCGGTGGAGAGTTGAAGTCCCACTCTCAATTTCTCGTCATTTGAAGATAATAATAAAATTTGTTTACTTGTATACTTTATGAATTGAAAGGATGAAAATTGTTGGTATGTGATATATACATGCACTAGTACTGTAAATGGAGGAATTCATTATTATTGTCTATTTGTGATGAGATGCTTTATATGTGTGTGTGTAATTCTCATGGTTATAAGGGGCCCGAGGGTCTTTTTTTTTAAGCTAATAATTTTATGAAGCACAAAGTCGTTTGCATCGTCCCATGTGACTACAAAATGTGGTTAAATAAGCTGCTACAATGTGTGAATTCCATCAATTGGTAATCTAGTCGACGAGAATGTCAGATCAACGTTTAATCAAGTGTCGAGCAAAGGTTACTTGAAATACACGTTCAATTGAGGCTTGAGTTGAGTCAAATATTTGTACCTTGTGCATAGCTATAAAGGTGTCAAAATTCCACGATGAGCGCTCAATAGCCAGCATGGGGCCATTACATGAGGACCCAAATTGTTTCGACACCCAATTCACTTGAGGGATTACTGACCAATGAGGTAATGGCTTGTCGTTACTTACGCGTATAAAGTTGTATGAATAGGGAAGTGAGGTCCCTAAAGAGCATGGGACATATTCATTGTTATTGGCCTAGACGAAAATTTTGGTTGGTTATCAGCATTGTGTTTCTATTGATCCATATTAGGGTTTTGTTTAGTCGAGGTAAGTCGATTGGTTGGGTCATTTTGATTGATGTTGTCTATTCTAGGTTAGTCGACTAGTTGGGTCATTTTACTAATCTTGTCTAGTCGATGTAAGTCCAATGGTTGGGTCATTTTGACTGATCTTGTCAAGTTAAGGTAAGCTAACTAATTTAGTCATTTTGACTGATATTCTCTAGTGGAGGTAAGTCAACCAGTTGTGTCATTTTGATTAATATTGTCTAACCAAGGTAAGTCGATCGGTTTAGTCATTTTCACTAATTTTGTCTAGTTGAGGTAAGTCGACTGGTTGGGCGACTGACCTTATTTAGTCAAGGTAAGTGGACTAGTTGGTTCATTTTGACTGATATTGTCTAGTTGAGGTAGGTCAACTAGTTGGGTCATTTTGAATGATCCTGTCTAGTCATGCTAAGTTGATCACTTGTGGTAAGTCGTCTAGTTATGTTAAGTCAACGGGTTGGATTATTTCAACTGGTTCTGTCATGTTGAGTGATCATGTTTGGTTGACTAGTTGGATTGTGTTGAAAAGAACTCGACCAATTGAGTACAATGGTGTATTCCAAAGTTAATTCCGCAAGATTTGGAGAAGTATAAATTTTATAGCCCCATTTCCATGAGACCATGGAGGCTAGCCTTTAATGAAAGTGACACCTTTCACTAAGTTGGTTTAGCCCAAGGGGTGGAAGGGATTATTATAGTATAATATATGATCTTTATTACTTGTATAATGGTATAGATCCTGGATTAATCCATTTCTCAGTGTGTGTTATTTATTATTATGCTGCTACAATTTCCAGGTTTTCCCGAGTATAACATTATATAGATTGTTTCTTACTTGAAACCGTGTTTTGCACATATTGACGATGTGATGATTGTAGTGAGTTTATTGATTGTGTGAGGTTTTATTTGAATGGTTTCTGCAATTATTTCTAGGAGTACTATTTCCTCTCCTGCGAGTTTGATCTTGAGTGATTGAATAGTGTTTATTCAGCAAGAGTGATTTTAATTTTAGATCTGTGTGCATAGTGCCTTGAAGTGTGATAACGATCACTTTAGTATGGTGATAGTGAGAAGTTACAATGACTTGAGTTTTGATTGTGTGTCATGATCTTAAGGAGATTGGAATTATATAGTTCTAGTTAACAATTGATAAGTGCATATACTTTTCATAGTAGCCTTGAAATAAAAAGACCTACCCTAGTTGACAATTTATGTGTGTGTGTAATTAATTGGTTTTAATTAGAGGACAATTAATTCACCAAACACCTTCCTTTTATAATTAAATGAAAAAGTATCATCAACAAAAGACATTTTCTTAATATATTCTAATACAAATATTTTTTTCTTAAGGAACACTAACATATTATAAGAAGCTAAATATAACCCATCTATTCTTATTATAGTAAAATCTTCTCCCATGAAACATCCCTTCTTCCGTCCTTAGTCCCTCTTGTAGGTGGGGCCTAATTTCAATAGAAATTATATTTGAATACTTTCCTATTATGATTGAGAAGGACATATACAATATTTTTAAGATCATTTATTAGGGAGGGGAAAGCATCACCCTTTTCACCTATGGTAGTCAATCAATTCATCTTAGTGGCACACCATCCATAAATTTCTCTAGTCCCAACTAGGTTAGGGAGGAAATTTTATGCAATTTGAAAATATACACCAAGTAAAATGGGCCATTAAAAATCTCATCAATCCTAAAATTTATTAACTAGTCTCTCATGCCCTTAGTTATGGATTTAGCATACTTGAATTGAGAAATCTAGTCATGAGAACCATGGAAAATATCTATGATAGTCATAATGTCTCATCAACTAAGGAATCATCCTCTTCCTCGAATAGTAAAGTAAATAGGAACACAATATCCTAGAACCATTTGGGTAAATCCTTTGTTCTATATATGGGTGAATGGTTCAACAATAACCTTAGGACTAGGTCGATTTTTTTATTATTGGACAAGTTAAGGTACCTATTCCTTTGAACCTTGGGAGGCATTAATTTCAAAATAAATAGGGTTTTCACCATGGTGGTGGTGGATTTGGTAATGATGGGAAAATATAATTCTGTTTGGTCTATATAAATGAGCAAAAAACTTGAAATATTGAAAATCTCACTGCACTTATTGATAAATTTAGGAAATGTACATGTTTTAGGGATGATATGTTATGTTATACCTTAAGACTAGTGTGGGGTTCCTTCTTGTTTTTGTAGGAATGAATTGAAGGTACCTTATATTATTTAGTAAGAATAAGAGTATTGGATATTAGGGGCGTATATATTGGTGATGTTATTATTGAAAGGGGAGAGCTCGAAAGTGGAGACATCACTCACATCATAGTGATGACTAGAGGACCTAGTAGAAGATTATTTCTAAAATGTTTCCTTAGCTCTTAGGTTTTTTTTTCTTAGAAAAAATTGACAAAGTGGAGCTATTAGGATGGATTACCTAACATTGAAAGAATGGTGTGACCTCAAAAATTCACGTAGGATCTGCAACAAATATGCAACTTATATTTAGTCCACACATCACCAAAACGAAAAAATAGGTAGCTAGTTTGAATGCAAATAGAAGCATGAAATTTTCTTGGTGGATTTTAGATAAGTTGATCTTGAACCCTTTTCATAAAAATATTGAAGGGAGGCTCCATAATTAATCTTTTATGGTGAAAATAATTCTAATTTGTAGGTATTGAATCCAAAATTGACAAATTATATGGAACTTTTGTACAATAATTGTCACTGGCCAAGTGGGTTGGAACTCATGGTAAGCTCTCATTTCTTAGAAAGATATATCAATGGGACCCTTGGTGAATATTTGTACCATTGGATGATATTGATTACATGGGGATGAATATCTTATAGATTTACTATAGATCATAAATATTGATCCATGTATGTAGCCTCCATTGCTAATCTTCCTTGGTTATGCCACAATTTTTAATATCATGGGAAGAACCCCCATAAATCATGTATAGGTGGTTATACTATGTTTACAGTTTAAATATTGACTATTCATGGGTCCTCCAACCTTTCCCATTTTCACTCCTTGAAATTCCTTATGGGCCCACCTAAGTTTTAGTTTTGATTTATTTGGTAAAAATTAGTCATTTATGACAATTTATGAAGTTACCCTCCCCTTTCTCCTTGATTTCCCATGAGAGATTTCAAAAAAGGATGATTTGTTATGATATGATACATGATAATTTATGTCTCCCCTTGTATTTCAAACCTCATATTGCCTCACCCCCTTATGAATCAACCATAACCATAGATCTATTTTAGAAGGTGTGACTGACATCATCGACAACACCTCAATGACCTTCAAATTTCAATGAACCAAACTATGGAAATCCTAAATTGACCACCAATATTGATTCATATAAGGATCTATGATCATTCATGACACTTTGGAATTTTCATTCTTCAATATTCTCACTTTTCAAGAGTGACTAAGAGTCATTGATCTATTCTTGTGAAGATAATCTTCATCATTTAGGGCCTTTCAAATATTCTTCACTACTAATAGAGATGATGATTCAAATGATTTTAATCCATTGATATTTTTATCACAAGTGTAACCAAAATCATTAGTGACACTTTTAGGATATTGTCCCCCTAGTTCTAGACGATCCTTATGAATGGATTTGAACCATTGATCTACTTTTGCAAGGATAACCATGACTATCAATTTGTCCTTCGTTGAATTGTTTTTCCTTCATATATAACTCTTTGACATTGTTTTTCGTTAGATTTTTTATGGGGATATCACCATTTATCAAAGGGATTCCACTACAAATGGGTGACATGAAGGCTAGTGGGTTGTAAAAATATTATAACATCTACCCTAAGTAGAAATAAGAAAGCCACATTGAGAACTCTGTCCTAGGGGCCCAAAAGTTTAAAAAACAAATTGAGTTGGAGTGTACTAAGGGGACAACATTGGTTCCTACTATGGGGTGGATCCTCCTTGCAAGGTGCCAAGAACTAGACTCTAAAGGTAAGAATACTAGTGCCTTAATCCATTGGTTCATGGTATTAAAAAATTTGGTTGCAAAATTTTCAAAAATATTGACAAAGATAGAACCTGTAAAATAGTGGGGGAGGGAAAAGTTGGAAAAGATCGAAGCCCAGTTCACTATGATACAAGGTAGGTTTGTTTTTTTTTACTTTTCATCTCAAGTAATAAAATCCTTGAGATGACCAAAATTAATGGGAAAATTGAGCAACCATCCATCTAGATTTTCTAAATTAAAATAATTATGATGCTACCCCCACATAATATGAATCACATAGGAACCTAGCCATACAATGTCAAACTTCCCATGATTTCTAGGGTCCTCAATTATTTTTTCTATAAAAATATATGTATTTCACTTGAAAATATCAAGGTTTAGCCCCCCCTTAAATATTCATTTATTTGTTGGTGATACTCCTTAAGCCTACCATATATCCTTTTTCTTTGTTCCTTTACTTGCATTAGCTTAATTTTTTTTTTCTCTGACTCATATCTAGTTCTACTACTGTGTCCTACAAAATCATCATGATAGGTTATTATAGTTGTATATGAAACACTACCTTTAGACCATAAACTATATGGAAAGGTGATTTGCTTGTGGCACTCATAGTGTTGATCTTGTCTACCCACAATGCATACTTAATATGAGAACCCCAAGACTTCTTATTGTATACAAATGTTCGATTGATAACTCTCGTGAGATTTTTTTTGGAATACTCAACCTAGCCATTTCCTTATGTGTACTACTTGGATGAGTGCCCTAGGATGATATTTTATTTTTATAGGAATATCCTATCCCAAATGAGCTTTAGGCCTTGGCATTTTCAATTACAATATTTTAGGGAAAACTAAACGTAGACAATATATTTTCTTCAAAGAATTTAATGAAAACCTAGTTAGTAGCTTTTTTGGTGGGAATGGATTTTACCCATTTGGAAACTTAATCTATAGCTATTAGGATCCATCAATGCTAGTCGATGAAGGGTTGGTGGATTTATCCTATGAATTCAAGGCCTTGTAACTATTGAAAAGTTGCTTCTACCTGGATAGGTTTTAGGGGTAAGACAAAGATCTTATATCCACCAGGAAATTTTGACATACATGGTAAGCCCTAGCATACTTATGGACATTGAAAGCCTAGTAATATACAAACCTCAAACTTTTGTGGCCTATTTCCTAAGATATATAATGGCCTCCATAGATCCCTTGATGTACATCCTTAACAAAATAACCTACTGCTTCATTTAAAAACGAATTTGAGTAATATGCCATCAAGTTATTTCTAATGTATCTTAGCTTTCACTACACATTACTTGACTATCCTAAGTTTTAGTGACCTCCTTGGTGATTTTTGCATTAATTTTTGGTGTTGGATTATGGTTAACAAATGATTGATGACATAGTGTGAAAGGGACTAATGACAACATAAATGTGTACTTCCCACATACTTCCTTATCTTCTTCTTGAATACATATCATGTAGACCACGACTATGTCGATACCTGCAACTTAGATATTGGATTTGTAATGTACCTAGGGAAGCACCTAAGGGGATGATGAATATAAATTGGCCACAATAATGGAATATAATCAATATGTTTTCCATCAAATATTTTATACCTTTCCTTTTGATTAACTTGGTTTTCTTAATTATCACATTATAATCTTGATGATCCATTTCCCCATTTTCCCATCATCATCTAGTTGAAAAATAATGTCTTTCACTAAACTATCATGGGTGGCATATGCAATTATCTTAGCCTGCAATATCTACTCTCTAAAATATTTCAAGGCTTTTACTAGAGCATAGGCTTGGATTTCTGTGATATTATACTTAAACACTACATCCTTGAGGGTCTTTCTAAAAAAGGAAATGGATTATTTGTGGCCTTCATAATTCTTCTAAAATAAAATTGTAGCTATATCTTAGTCATCAAGTCCTTGTTGTAATCACGGGTTGTCAACACAAGGGACTCCTCTAGGGATTTATTTATCACCAAAAAAGACTATTGGTAGGATCATCCCAACGTACCTAGTTTATTTTATTTAACATTCTTGACACGTGCCAAGTGCTCTTAATTTTTTTTGGGATGAACCTCCTAAGGTAATTATATTCCAAAAATTAATTGGATGGATTTTTGGTGTCTAGGAAAGGGTATTGTGTTTGAGGGTTCAACAATTTTGGATTAACATTCACTCCTTATTAAAAGATTATGTGGTCCAATAATTTCCCCTCCACCATTCCAAATAATTATTTCACGAAATCGATTAATGATAGACAACTTATTTTCATAAGTTTTAGAAATTAATTTATCAATCAGGGTTTGTAAACTTGTGAGATGGTCTACACTATATGTGTAGTCTTACGATTTTCTATCATGGAACATACTACTTATCTAATTATATTTTACATAAGTCAACTCATAAAGTGATTGAAAATCAATGTTTTATGGAGTTTGTAGCTTAGGTCAATAATCAACATCAAATAAATGAGAAAACTCTTATGAAATCTCTCAAAACCAAGGATAAAATCTAGTTTAACATATCATGAAAATGAAATAACATCTAATCCTTTAACCACAATTTTATTACAACTTCAATGGTGGAAAAACATGCCACATGGTTTCATTTACCTTTTTGGGTGAATGAATATTAACTAAATAATGGCTAGAATGATATCTAAGCAAAGGAAAACATTTAGCTAATCAAATGAAAACTATGCAATCTCTCAGCCAATATCTATTGTTTTTCATTGGTAGCAATCCAAGTCACAATGTTTCATCAAGTTAGAGGCAACATTCCTATCGCCTAGTATGAGGGAGATATGCAAAACTTTTTGTGCTCAACCTAGAGTTGACATATGTCATTTCTAAATTAAAAATAAAATATTCACTAAATAAAAACAATGTCGGCTATAGTAAAATATAAAATTAAATATACATATTTGGTTCGTTGTTGATATTACAACCCAATATGAAGGAGATGTGTAATTATTTTCATGCTTAACATACACTTGATAGTTGGTATATAAAAGAAAATATTAATAACAATAAATAAAATATTTCAATGTCTCTATTAAATAACATAATTTTATATCAACTTTATATAAAGAGAGGTAAAGTAATTTATTTAAATATTTAAAAAAAAACTATTATTTTCTAGTAAATTGTAACTCCTTTTTTTTAAGATTGATCTCCCCCGTTGGCCCTGGAAGCAGGCTTCCAACTCTCAAACCCCAAGGGCGTCGAGGAGATTTGACCCCGTGACCCTCCAACTAGCGAAGTACTTAGCGACGGGAACTCTACCAAATGAACTAACCTAGGCTTTAAATAACATGTTTGAATATGCATAATATTTAAATATCAACTTAATATATATTTCTATAGAGAGATAAAATGTTAAAATTAATATATTTTAATGTTGAATATACAAAAATATTTCAAATCCCATTTTAAATAAAACAATTTTTAATCAACTTTATATATATATATATATATATATATATATATATATATATATATATAAAAGAAAAAGGTAATTGAAAGTAAAGATTTTCAATTACTTCCTAATAAAATGGAGTTATTTAATTTATTTATTTCTTAATATGAAATTGGGACGTGGAATTTAAAAAATATTAATAACAAAAAAGGAAAACAATCAATGGGAATCATGAATAAAATATTTTAGCATGCAAGATTAGTTAAAGTATTTCAATATCATATATAGAAAGAGAGATATTTCAATGTGGACAATGAGGGCTATAAATAATATATTTGAATAATCATGTAGATTAAAATATTTCAATGTTAACAAAATATATATTATATAAAACAATTGAAAATAAAATATTACAATGTCATGAGTAAAATATTTTAGTGTCAACTATGTGTATATTATGTAAAGCAATTGAAAAATAAAACAAAAAAATAGAAATTATGGCCAAAAAATTTCACATAGTTAATTATTCTAAGTTCTTACCCTTATATATTACTTTTACAATTTTGTCCAAAATATACTAAATATTTTTTGAAATTCAATGTTAACAATATATATATTATATAAAACAATTGAAAATTAATATTACAATGGCATGAGTAAAATATGTTAATGTCAACTATGTGTATATTATGTAAAGCAATTGAAAATAAAAATAAAAAATCTTATGGCCAAAACATTTCACATGGTTAATTATCCTAAGTTTTTACCCTTATATATTATTGTATCAGTTTTGACCAAAATCCACTAAATATTTGTTGAAATTTCAAGTTTAAGTTGTGTAGTTTACACACTCAAAGTACCCAAAGAGATTTTCAAGGTGTTGAATCCATTTGTACATTCAAAAATGATATTTACACAATAAAATTTCCCAAGGGGATTTCGAAGGTGTTAAATCTATTTATGCATTTATAAATGCAATTTAAGTAGTGAAAATTTTCAATCTCGTGAAGAGTGGCATTGTTAGAAAATTTTATTCGTGAATTGCTTTGAATGAGGGAGATGTACAATTACGTCCATGCTCAACATGGATATATATGTGTGTGTGTGTGTGTGTTTGTGTCTGAGAGAGAGAGAGAGAGAGAGATCCATGTAACCACAAATCTATCAAGCATTGGGAGGGAAAAAATCTCTAGAGGCACAAAATTTGTTTATGTTTTTCACTCTAAAAGAGGTTTGCACCTCAAAATATTTGATCCATCTCGATGTTTGATAGATCTAGGATTACGATGGATCTACATTGGTCTTAGTTTTGTAGCCAGATAAATCTTATAGCAATACCCTATTCACCACTTCAAGCTATGGTCAGAGGGTGGATTTGAACTAATGTTAAAGTAAAACTACAATTAAGAACAAAGTAGTTTGATTTAAAATTATAGAACAACTAATATATAACAATTATTAAAGAAGCATAGAATATTTACCAAGCAATAATCTTCACACTGAAAAAAAAGGTGTATATGCACAAAATTTTACACAAAGTAACATAGACCAGAGCAAGGGGGCCATCCAAGCTTGGCACATGCACAATGAGAGATCTATTGACTACTTAAACTCAATTGCAATATATTAAGAAAATAAATTGAAATATCCAGAACGTCAAAAGTTTTTTGTGTATATTGTGGCGGTTACTACTTCATTTTCCATTAACTATATATACAAATTCAAATCTAACTACTAACTGTACACATTCTCTTCTCAAGTGAAAACACCATAATCTAGTATTCATTTTTAGCTAATTTGAAGTTTGGAATGTGTGATATCAACATGATTCCTGAGTTTTGGAAGCAAAAACGAAATTGGATCCCTTAGATTGTTGTTTCAGCTGCTAGGTACACACGTTGACCACTTACTGATTGAGGGGTTTCAATTCCTCTTCAAATCCAAGGGAAACATAAACATCCTGCGAAATATAGGATCGAGAAACAAATATTTGATCTCCTTGAAAACAATTGCAACCATCTCAACAAAGGAGGAATTGATTAAATTAAAATATTCTTAAAATTGGTGATAAAAATGAATTTTTGGCAATTTCAACTTGTTAATTTCCACAAATTAAAAGGAAAATAACAAAATATCTCATATGCTTTTGTATTTCTTTAATGTAGGAAAACTCGATCAAAATGGATGTAAATGTGGCAAAATTGGGAAAATAATACTAGAATGACTAGGGTTTTTAGTGTTTTTTGGGTAACAAAACTTAATACCAACAACTGGTATGCCAAATTTCCTACATCTCTCAAATACTTGTTTTAAATTCTCAAGGTGGCGAGCTACCTCTTTAGAGAAAATAATCATATCACAAATAAAATGGTCCTTGAAGATAACAAAATCATAGTCCATGGACATTTGGAAAGTGGCTCCAACATTAATTAATCCAAAGGACATCCACTTGTATGTAAAAGTGCCCCAATGGAGATGTGAAAGTTGTTTTGAGAACATCTTCTAGGTCAACTCTAGCTTGATTATAGCCCATGAAGCCATCTGACATAGAAATCCTCTTAGACTCTACCACCTTATGTAGCATTTGATCCATTTTGTAAGAGGGGTAGTTATATTTAAGGAGGCTTTGTTCAAACTTCTTAAGTCAATATAAAGTCTTACCTCCTCATTCTTCTTTCTAACAAGCACAAAATTTTGAAGAATTTATTTCTAGATTTTTATCCACAATGAAAATTTTTAATTGACATTTCAAGACCAGATCTGAACCCATTATCAAGAGTAATTAATGTGAGAAAGTGGAGAGCTGAAAAGGTATAGATAGATAAAAAGGAAAAGGAAGAAAATAAGCCCACAATAGGTGAAAACCTAAAACCCAAAACCTAAAATTGACAACCCAAGGTAACCATATTTACTTTTTCATTAATGTATTGATATCATCATTTAGAGGGATTAGATGTTGAAATATAGACATATCATAGGTTTCCAAGTCCTCATGCCTCCTAGAAAAACCATATTTAAACTCCCTAAACTATTTGATATATTCCTCCTTTTTTATAAGGGACATGGTGTTAGATAATTTGAAAATTTGAGGATCTTCCTTTATGCTAGATTGAAATCCTCTATTTCAAAGAATTATGGATTTATGGAAGGTTTTAAAGGCACATTATTTAGGTAAAAATCATATTTAAGGGAATTAAACCCTTAGGGTAAAATTTACCCTTAGCCAGTAATGTTAGGGGAAGCATGTTTAGAGAGTTGGCCCATGCCATATTCACCATTTTCCTCTTCTCCACATGACTTAATATTCATATTTGTATATTCATCCACCATGGTCAAGAATCTCTCTATCTATGTGTCATCCTCAAAGAATTTCCACCTTTTGATATTATGAATAATAATAGGCTTGTGCATAACCTCAATGGGGTAAGGAAACATGATCAAGAATAGGAAGTTTGAAATCAACAACAAAACTAGCCAAATAGAGAGTCGGGTAGTTCACTTCCCTTGATACAATGGTAATGTTAACAACATCAAAGAAATTGTTAATTATATCCTAGACCTTATGCTTGTATTTTTTTGACCTTAGGTCTCCAACTTGGTAGACCTCATTCACCTAGTTAAATATTAGGTTAGATTCCCCCAAATACTTTGAGGAGCTTGATACCCATATTTTTTGTAGTGTCTAGTACCAAAATCAATACCTCATACTTAGCCACACTTTTAGTGCCTTAAAACACATGATTCAAAACATGTGGGAACTCTTTCACTTTAGGAGAAATCTAGAAGTACCCCTACCCCATTTCCATCCATATTGCAGGTTCCATCAAACCAAACCGCAAAGTCTAGAGACTAGAGAAATCATACTTTTGTTTTTCAAAGATCAAATTCTAATACCCCTTTGTAGGGGATAATTCATAATTGAGAAGAAATTTCCTTATGTTATCAGACTTGTAAGAGGGGTAAAGTGACATTTGAAGGCTAGAGGGTTCCCTAATGTTTTAAATGTATTTTAATACATCCTAGCACCACCCTCTCCAAGTTAACATGTGTAATGCACCATTGGTCCATATCTAAAGCAACGATACATCTCAAAGTGTGGCTACCCTACTTATATGACTAGTTCCAACATTAGTGACCACACAAACAATAATGCATGCCTTATAGTTAAGAACCATGACGATCAAAGTAAATCCAAGGCTTGTGGTTCACAACCACGTGCCCATTCAAAGTAATACAAAATCTAAACAATGACACAATTATCTATTCATAAATCACATGCATAAAAAAGGGTCCAATTATGTAATATTTACACACATAACCAAAATATTCATAAATGCTTTAAGGGGGTTACATAACTATATAATGATAAAAATAATTCTATCTACATTGAAAAAATTAACACTAAAATCTTCCATTTCTTCACACTTGAGGACATCATTCATATCCATGATAGAATGGGGTCATTGTAAATTTCTTATTTATTTATTTACTTGTTCGTATTTTTTCCTTAGTGTGTGTATATGCAATGGTGACAACTTGACTTTGAGTTACATTTCTTCATTCCCTTCTTAATCTTTGTACTATTAAACAAAATGCAAGCTTTCTTGGCATTACCTCAATGTTTTTCAAGTCTCGTCCTTTGGAGGTTTTCAAAGAAGTTTTTAAATCAAGAAAAAATGTACTCAATCATGTATGATTATGTTGAAACTCCTTGTTGATTTACATGCCTATCCTTTATCTTTTATGTAGTTTAAAAATTCTACATTTTGCCCTTTCCTAGGTATATTTTTCAATAAGTTTTACACAAAATTTGACCAAATATTGTTGGAATAGCAAACTTAAGTTGTTAAATTTGTATAAATTGGTTTCCCTAAGGGTTTTTTCATGACTCTAAATCTTTCCATGCATTCGAAAATGCATTTCAAGTAATGAAAAATAACGATCTCACCCAAAATTGTATCATCAAATTCTAGAAAAGGTAGAACAATTAGACTTTCCCTTATCTTTTTGGCTATTTTGTTTACCGTTTCCTAAAATTTAATAAATGATGTTTTTTGGGTTCATATCGAGATGAATTTGAAGTGTCTAATCATCCATCACTTTGTTGAGATTATTATAATTTTATATGCTATTATGAATGATATGCCAAAACACCATGTGGAGTTCCCTTTCTTCTTTTTGGTATGTTGCTCTTTATGAAGTAAAAAAATATCCTCTTTATTATGATTGTGTGTATTACCAAATCATTTATTTTGATATGTTAGGGTTAATGGTATGTTTTATAGTTAATTAAGGAATTTTTCTAATAGTTACAAATTAATCCCATAATTTTTTTAGAAACAATCATTGCGAGGAATTGTTGAAATATAATTTGAACAATTGCAAAATATTAGTGAAAATGGAACAATCATATATAATTTCCCAAAAACAATTGTAGAGATATTTATGATATCTACAAATCAATTCTCTAACTATAATATATCACCCCAAGTTCTCCAACATAATTAACATCATCAAAAAAAAATTGAGCCATGCAGAGCTCTGCTATAGTTTCTGAGCGAACCAGATTTATGACATCGAACAAATCAAGATGTTGGTGCATTGATCAACATCATATTTGACAGGTTGAATGGTATCCCTGACTGGGGGGAGGAGAGATCCCCTCCTACCAAAGCGTGACCACAGGAGAGTATAGTGGGAGGTGAGCAAGACCACAGGAGAGCGTCGGCCCTAACATAGGGCCTATGTTGGGGGCACTATGGCAAGCTAGGATCCGCGGGCAATGCCTACCGAGAGCCACAAAGAAACCCTGCTTCATGATTCTGTATAATAAGTTGGATAGTTACCGCAGTTACATGAAAGACCATGCATTAATATACAAATTTATTGGCATTTGTCCGATTGACAATGATGTAATCAAATGGATTAAAAAAAAATGGCAGTCCAAGGGCCATATCGACCTAAATTTTGGCACAAGAGGCTTATTTACAGTGATATTCTCGAATCTAATAGATAAGTAAAGGATCCTTGAAGGCGGACCATACTTCTATTATAACGCAAGACTATTCATGAGGCATTGGGGAGAATGCTACAACCCTGACCAGGAACAATTTCTAGCGGCGCCAATCTGGGTCAGTTTTTTTTCCCTACCTATGGATTTCTGAGATCCTGAAATCCTAGAAGGCATAGGAAATTCAATAATTTTTTTTGTGAAAATATCTAAAACCACACCCAAAGGAAGGTGCACCTCTTATGCTCGTATCTGCGTATATATTAATATTACAGAGCCCTTAATAGAATCGGTAGAGCTGGAATATCAAGGAGAAGTGCGGCAACAACTTCTAGATTATGAACATATTCCATTTA
This sequence comes from Pinus albicaulis, assembly GCA_034641835.2. Lineage (NCBI taxonomy): Eukaryota > Viridiplantae > Streptophyta > Pinopsida > Pinales > Pinaceae > Pinus > Pinus albicaulis. The sequence continues at coordinate 536,766,008 of CM076572.1, forward strand.
GATGTCGACACTGCCACAAATATGGAAATCTCTTAAAATATTTCGCTTTAAACTAACTAGATCCGGTATATGGGAAAAAATAGCAAGGAGAAGCTACAACGCCAGACAATAATGAGGGTTTCAAGGAAGTTGAAAACAAAATAAAAACAGAAAAGCGCAGCAACACCAAACCACAAACCAACCAAAGGAAAAGAGAAGCCATAAAAAATTTGAAATATTGTAGGAGATGGGTGTTGGGGAGGTAAATCCTCTCTGCGGACAGAGACGATCCCTCTAGCCCTAGAGTGGATCTAGCAACAAAGGGACAAGCTAAAGTGTAGGTTCCTAATTAATGAATGAAAAGGACAAGGTTGATCGACCTACCTAGAGTCCAACATTGTCGTCCTTGTGGTGGTGGTGGCCTCTTGATCTCTGTCTCGACGGGTCAAAATCCTTCTGCAACAGTGCCCGAATACCTGCACAAAGATCATCAAACAAGAGCAACATACAAGACAATGATTTCATTCTTAATCAACTAACCAATCAAGGAAGTTTAAGCATATTGCATCAAATAAAACACATAACACAAGATGGGAACCAGACAATAGTCATGTATATATATAAATAGAAGAAAGAGTTACAACCGAAGCCTTGACGTCATAGCCTCCACCAGCGGGGTTCAGTCGAAGCGTGTCTCGGAGGATCATCGGGGAATTCGGATGAGGTGAGGACACAAGCCTAAGCTCTCTCGGAAAAGGTCTCTTTCTGTTCTATCTTTCTAGTGAAAAGTTCAAGAATTCTCTTCAGCCTTTCAGCTATAATATGTTCAGCTAGTGTATCAATGGGAGATAGCTTTATTTACAGAGGGAGAGGAGGAGGTTGGGATCCCTGAAATGGTGGAAGGGAGGCCTTATCCTTTAGGAGGTTTCCCCAAAAGGTGGAAACAAGAGGCCAAAGGAGGGAGTCCATGGTTATTCAGTCGAACCACTCCAAATGACTCACCCACGAAGTTGTTAGGATAGAAACTTCACCTCTATATTTTAAAAAAAAATCCATAAATAGGTTAGCTTGGGCAGCTCACTGGGACAGAGCACCAATGGGCGAGGGGCCCATTATTAATCTTCCTCATTAGCGGGAGGGCATAACAGTCTACTAGCGCCAAGGAAAAAACATGTGTTTCTGATGGTCTGCTCAGAAAATTGTCAACGGAAGGAATGTTGTCCTCATGGTAAGGGATGCAATGATGGTCTTTGCAAGGCATGACACTTCTAATTAGTCACAAAAATTTTCTTCCAATGTGTGGGATGGGGATTGCAGGGACAGTGAAAAAATGTTGTGTAACAGATTCCTCCTAAAGCATGAGGTCCGAGAGAGAGGAGGGGGTGAAATGCTTTACGAGAACACATTCGAACCAAACACCGCTATCGGAAGACCTGCAAGTACAAATACAACTGATATCTCTGATACATGAATATGTGGCATGGGCATAGCCATCCATAATGGAGTACATATATAAACTAAGATCCGAGGTATAGGAGCAGCCATCCAGCAGTAGGGATCAATAAATAGACTCAGGTATGGTCACAGCCATCCAATCAAAAGATTCATGTATAAAGTCATGATAAACCATAATATCCCGTAGCCTGGATCTTATCAAACAAAACCCAGGGTCTTGTGCTCCATCTCGACCCGAACAAGTACAAATTCAAGCATGTGAATATGTGAGTTGAATTCAAACATGCAAGAAAGTCACCTGATTACTAGAAAATGATGAAAGATGTTAACAGGCACGAGAGAAACCACCAATAATGGCAATGGCTCTCAAGGTACAATAGGTACAATCCATAGAATGTGAACAGTGATCTGGCGTTGAACACCCATAGAATCACTCGATCGAAGGCCAATGATGTGGACCTGTCGTGGAATGCAAAAAACTTTCCATTCAGGCATGCAAGCTCCAAGGTACCGGAAGGGAGTCTCTAGATCAACTTCTTAGATAATGAGTTAAAGTCGACAGGAAGTGACCCGGTCGAAGGAGGGCCAAAATTTTTCCCACATCATCGACACGAGATAGAGGAACATGATGATAATGAATCAGGACCAAATAGAGGATCATAGGAAGGTTGAAAATTGCAGAGGCAAACTCCTCTTGAACATATCAGTGACACGACTCTGGATTTGGCAGTATTTGACATCAAGGGATCTGAAGTCATGATGACATGGCAAAGAGCAGATGAGAGGTTAAAATATATTACCCAAACCCATGGAGGCAAAAAATGATGAAATGAGATGTCCCCAACCCGACACGAATGCAGATGAGTGTTATGTTCAAGAGTGATATACTGCCAACACAACTAAAAACTGGTTCCATTTTCTCCCACCATTTCTGGCAAGTACCCCAATTATTTTGAAAAACAAGCTTGAAGGGGATAGCATATGCTTGCAATGTAAGTTTTTCCTTTGGAAAAATCCATCCTAGTACATTTTACGAGCCCTAGGAAGGAGGAACTCAGTGAATGTCATGGTGACGATATCCGATGTCATCAGAGTTTAACAAGTCTGACAAAGGAAGAACTCAGCATCTTTTCATCTTTAGAGAGTTTGAAAAGAAAAGGAAAAGAAAACTCCAGCATGTCCCTTTTCGTAAATAGTCCCTCAGATCTGAAAAGGTAGAAAACAATATGAAGGAACCTCTTAGTCGCGATAGGCTAAGGTATTCCTTTTTCGTAAATAATCTATCCTAGCCCGAAAAAGGGGTAAACGTATACTGGGTAGATATCGTTTCGTAGCCATTTAACGAATTCAAAATGACAAGAGTCTCGATAATCTTTTCAATTTTAGGGAGTCAGAAAAGAGCTGAAATATGACTCCAGTAGTGACTTTTTCGTGTTTTTACCAAGTCCGAAAAAGTATAAAATACAACTTGTTACTTCATCACTATCTCATTTAAAAACTTGTCGCTGCACAAGGGACATACGTAAAACCCATTTTTCGAAATAACATAATGTAATAATTGAAAAGCATGTATTAAAACCTAATTAGGGTTTTGAAAATTTATAAAATGCCAAAAAATGGTAAAAAATAATTATTTTTCACTTTTACCTCTTGTGCAGCAATATTTACCCATTTTAGACTGTGATTTTGTGGCGAAGATAGCGAGCGATCCAGCAGATCAATCTCGAATCCGTCAGTTCCAGGTAAGAGCCAACATCTTTCCCCGCCTTTTAATTCCTCTTTCATTACCTACAACCATAAATTTGGAATTCTGTGGGGGAATTTTTAAAAAATAGGGCATGGCGGTTGGTGTGAGTATCAGGCACAGACTCGCGCCAATCACCTAAATTTCTGAACTGGGGCGCACCCATTTGCGCGACTGTTTCCCAAACAGTCGCGCCAACCACGCAAACCTTTTTAAGCTTACAATGCAAGAAAGCAGGCCCAATTTTCACAAATTCAAAGCTTTTAATTTGGCTAAATGAGGTTCTATTGAAGCTTAGAAAATCGTTGCTTCGGACATTGGGGGAAAACCACCCGGTCGGGACCTTAGGACGGCTCCTTTTCCGTTTGGTGTGGTGGCTCGATTTGGATTTATAGGACCAGTTTCCTAATAACTAAATGGGTTATGATGGAATGATTGTGTGAGTGGATAATGAAACTAAATGACTGAAATAATCTATCTATAACTTATAAATAATTCTAAAACTAACCCAGGGTGTCAAATATGAATACAATTTTAAAATTGTTTCAATTAAATCAATAACCATGAAAATGTATTATAATTTAAGCTGAAATATGTAGCATCAAATAATGATAACTACTGTTTAAGAAATTAAACGAGTTATAATAACACATTGTATTCATCATTTTATATATATATCATTTGTATACACCGTTAAAGATGAAATATTTCTATACACTCGAAAATGATATGTATAAAGAAATATTCGTAAAGCAAGTACATATAAATGATAGCAAATTTAAATAGAATATCTCACAACATAAGAAAAAATAACAGGTAAATCGATAGAAATACCCAGATTCATCTTGATACTTTTTCCGAGATGCAATTCAATATCCAGATCCCAGGTGCTTCAATGTAAAACAAACTCTAAGGTACATAAATGCAATTCTCGGGAGGTAATTTGCCATAAATCACCGAGATGTGATCCTTTATAAAAATATAATAGTCAATGGAGTACAAAAATGTAACATCCAAGTCAAAAATATTACAAATTCAGGGACCCCTTTCTAAATGCATGAAAGGGGTTTAAATAGGAACTTAATAAAACAAAATAAATAAAACTATTGCTACAATCTATAATTGGAAATCTAGCAATAGACTTGCGATATTAAAATGAAACAAATTCATTGATTCTCTCCTGCATTCAATGTGCCAAGGTGGCAAATTTTGAGCATATATTTAACCTGCTGCTAGATGACTTAGCCTCGAATGTAGCCGACCGATTAGTACGTGGCATCGGGAAAACTACGGAATTATACAATGAATGGCATTGGAAAGGCATTTAATTTCCATTTGTTGACTGTGTGGCTTGATTAGATATGTCCACATGATATCCCATGAAATTCCTTGAAGTTTTCTGATTTGCTTTGATTCTTATTGATTAATTCTTGCTTCCACTTAGAATCCGTCTCTTTTACCTTTGGTAATTTTCCGGGATACAATCCGAAATTAAATTGGTGGCATATAAGCTATCATTAATCAAGCTGTGTTATACTATTCATCATATTTCGGCTCTTGATGTAGCTCTTTCTCCTTTTATCAATTGCTTTTCCCATTTAGTAAACATAATTTCTTTGTGTCTTTCCTCAATCCTGGGAAGGTTTGCATTCCTTCCTTGCTCGAGTCTTGCCATGAAAGAAATTCAAAAAAAAATCATATGCATCATCAAACTCGACCCCACGAGGTTGATTCCTTCATCTATTAAAGATGATGTTATTTCACACAAGGGGCTTGGTTTGTGCCATCTTTTGACATAGTTCATTCAGCTATGAGAAAGTAGTTTGTTCATTTCAAGAGCTTGAGTTTTTAATTGATCTAATTTAGGATAATCCCTAAATTTGTCCAATCTTGCTTGGAATATTTTTTTCTTGCTTAGCCTAAGCATTTTTTCTCATTTTGCGATAGGGTATGTAGTTTTGCCACATCTTGAGTTATTACTGTCTTGCTTATTTAAGGCTTGTTGATCAAGATTTTTCTTCTCAATGCCAAGTTGCTCTTCCAATGGTTTAGATCTCGAGCTTTTCATCTTGCAAATGTTGTTCCAACTGCATAATCTTTTTGCTGATTTTTCTCGTTGCTTGTTCCTCCAACATAGCTATCTGTACTTCCTTTTGTTTCATTATTTGGGTGACTTTCGAAGCCTTTTCTATAGTAGTTGCACTATAGGTGCCTACATATTGTGATAATTTGGTGAGATCTTCTAAAGGATTCACCTCGGTATTTTTTCGGACAATGTTCATCAGTTCAACTTGTGATGTTGAAAGAGATTCTTGATCTGTTCTTCTTCTCTTCCTCTGCTTCCCGACAACAACCCTATGCTTAGGACTATAAAAAGATATCTAGAGGAGGAATCTCTTCTACTTTCAACACAATTTCTTCCGTAGGATGCTCGGGAATGATTTCCATATCTTGGTCTTTTAGAATGTCAACTTGAGGATTATTTTGCGATCCTATTTGTTAAAAAAAATTGTTCGTATTGATTTAGCAAATGGGAAGAAACAATAATTTCGAGTAGAATCCACCACATCCCGAGTGGTCTTTTCTCTTTCAAGTTGATTATTTGGGTTATTACCAATATCTTCATTTTTACGTTTGTACATTAGCCTCAATGCCTGTATTTTCTTTCTCAACATGCACATTGGTCTCAATACTGTACTTTCCTTCCTCGTTTGAGCTGTAGTTCCTTTTTCCAATAGGTTCATCTATTTTTGTCGCCAATATTCTCCTTTTGCACATCAGGGCTTGCCACTTGTGCTTACATTTTCGATCTATACATTTCCCTTGCTTGGTAGATGTTTCTTTTTCCCGCTTTGTTGGTTGCATCTTCTTTTTCCTTCTGCTTCTGTTTCTATATTCTCGGGATTCTTTGCAAACATACAATTCTTAACTCGTCAAGAGGAGATTTCAGTAGTCTCTCGAATTCTAAATAGCATGAATTTATTCATATCCTCGGCTTTGAAATTTTTGATTTAGCCAAGTCATAAACTTGGGGAAATTTATCAATAGAAACAAATAAATCATCAAATTCGTTGGGCTCATGCTCAAATTGAGCGATTGAAACTAAAGTTGTGAAATCAAATGCAACTTTTTCGGGTCATCTGCCTTCACGGGACTCGTAGAGAGCTTAAGATCCCTTATTTTGATGACCTCCTTCTCGGCATGTGTGAATTTATTAAGTGTGTAATGCCCACGAGTGAAATGGGAAAGTAGGCCACATTAGTTTCTTGTTATTCTTAAGAGACCTTGACATGCCTTCTCATCATTAATCGGTAGGAGATTTCTTGTGCTAATAGTTTGTCCGGGACATACGGAGGTAAAATATGGGGCTCCACTATACTCTCAAATACTCGACATAGGTAAATTTCTCTTCTCCAAACCAGATCACCAATCTGGGATATATCGATCTTAGATTTTTCAGAAAGTCGGGGAGGAAATTGGTTGAAAATGGTTTGATAGACGGGGGATGAGAAAACCGTGACAAATTCTATAAACATGGTTTTTAAAATGCACCTTCCATAAGAACTTATGGTAAATATGAATAGGGACGGGATCTTTGGGGGTCCATTTCCAACCAAGAATGGGAAATTTAGAGTTAAAACATAGGGAATCTAAAATATAGGCACAAAAAGTAAAACGGGGTTGTGTTTCTTGTGTTTTTTATCCTTTCTATACTCAAGGGTTCTATTGGCTATCTTATCCGAAAGGATAACTACCCGATCCATGATTTCGGAATTCACATGCAGAATGGATTAAGGGTACCATTTTTTATTGAAAATCTAGTTGAATTATCATTTCCAAGTAGCTCGCACATCATTGCGGCAACATAACAATATGGAGGTGAAAAGGGACTCACGGAGTACATACCTAATGATTAATTTTTTATGCTTCTCCCGGAGCTTTCCTCCATTCTCCGATTGGCTCGGGATCGAGTTTCATTGCTATGACAAAATCCTTAATAAAAGCCTTGTTGTAGACCTTTTGCGGATTTGGAAGATGGTACATTGCCTTTATGTCCTCTACTCTAAAAGACCCAAATATTGTTCCGATGAGCCGAAACAAATGTCTCATTCTGGATGGTGACATTTTCTATCACCCACCGAATTACATCATAATAAGGGAATATGTTTTCCCCAGAGCTACAATTCTACGAAGGAATGAATTTGAAAGCGCCTTAAGAGGAGTCTCGTAATCGTAATGCGAGTCATCTTCATCAGAAATATTTCCTTCACCTCGAGTAACCTTAGGGTTTTCTCTTTCAATCAGGTCATATACATCTTCCCAAGTCATTTTTCCAAGTCCCCGGCATGATGTGTCCGTAACCAACTTAATTTTTCACTTTGGTTTTTATTTTTGGTACTATGGGAATGGCAATAAATTTACAGTAGACAACATCCTTTTGCTTTCTTAGATCTCTTAGACATTTTGTCATCCGGTAAGACTTCACTTGCTCGGTGAATGAGAGGATTAGGGAAATTTCTTGTTCTGCAAAAGGAGAAAATTTTTTCGGACGTGGTGAAAATGCAATGAGGAGAAACATTATATGAAAATATTTCAATTTATTAACCTCGTGTTAAAACTTAAATGCCCTCTATAAGAGTCACACTCACGCATTCAAAAATAGAATCAATCATCATTATTCGTTTGATTTTTCTATTTAATAATAAACGTACAATTGGAGATTAGGGCGCTTTTGGAATGAGAATAAAAAACTTTATTTTTGAATTTTGCGACTACGATGAATAAATAACATATGCACAGAGTATATATAAATATTAAGTATTGATCGCATTGGGAATTTTCAACAAGGATAACAAATAACATATCATGATCTTTGCCTATTTACGATTGCGATGATGGTATATCGCATCCGCTATTTTCAAAGAGAGTAAGTTGTAAATTATATTTGCCAATTTTGCGATATGCGATGATGGTGGGGGTCCATCGCATTGGATTTTTGTAGAATGGGTGAATATAATGTTGTTTCCCCGGAATGCGATTGTGATAAATTGCATCGCATCGGGGTTTATAAAACAAGTCCATGTAACATTACTCTTTCCGAAATGCGATTGCGATGAATCGCATCGCATCGAAGTCTTTCAAAACAAATGTGACAACTTAAAACCTTTGCGATTTGCGATTGCGATTATCGTATCACATCGAACTTTGCTTAATATGAACACTTTATGTACTATGTTGATGTGATAAAAGTTTTTATATCTCATCGGATCGAAAATTTTTAATATTACATTTGTTTATAAGCACTTGTGATTTATGAAACAATGAACTCTTTATTTGTTTTATTCAAAATGATCGGATTTCCTCTAAGTTTTTTTATTCCTAAAAAGAAAAAAGGGGACCTATTTCTAAATGGAATTCATTTTAAAAATTTGAAATGGGGAGGGTTGTTGTATTGTACAACAATTGGCGATTCACTTGGAAGAAACAAGTAATCTTTGAAAAAATAAAATGAATACTATATTTCTAGTAAGTAAAATTTTTTAAAGATAATGAAAACTATCTTAGAGAAATTTTAAATAAAATCAAACTACGAAAAATAATAAAAATCACTTACAATTTATTTCTAATTCCTTAAAAATAAAAAACATTTTTTTGGTTTTCTTAAGCCTTGATTGGTTGATAATAATAAAGTAGGGGTTCCTCCAATTTTAGCTTTTGTATTTTACTCTATTGTCATTGGCATTGCCTCCGATGTCTGCAAACGTTCATAGTCTCGATAGAGTTGTTACCTTTTAACCATTAACCATTCATTGTCCCATCCAACTAAGACCATAATTGTTTAAAAAAATAAATTCATAAGACATTGTATCTTATGTTTTACTTCTTTTTATTTTTTTTATTTACTTTTTTTAAATTAAAAGCCATTGTTCAAGCTTGGTAGCTAGTTGATAACAATACCATTCACTAGTTGTAATGAAACCGAACAAGCCTGGCTCGTGATGAGACCCCTTGTCTTACAATTATAAGCCATTACCCCTGTTTTTGGTATGCGATGTTGGTAATGTCAGCTTTTATTACTTCTTATGATCATGGTAAAGCGTGCTCATGATAAGACCTCTTATCTCTTAATTTTGACATATAATTTCTTTAGAATTACATTCTAAAAAAATCACAACCTTAATGGATGGGGGTGAAATTATTTTATCCTTAAGAATCAATGGATGACAATTTTCGAGTTTTTTTTGAATGCCAAAGCTTGGAAAAGTCTTTACTTTTTATGGATAACCTTTCTTTGCTTAATAAACTTATAATGATTTACATTTTTCTCAAGGTTTCAAAATATCATGCAAATGTTTTGGAAAAATTTTCAAAGTTTAACATTTTATTTTAAACTATCCAAAACTGTAATCATTTCTATAAAAATTCCTATTTACATAAAAATAAGTATTTATAGTATTTTCCTAAAAATATTTTCAAATAGTAAAAAGTCAATTAAGGATTTATTAACAACCTTATTTACAAAACAAACAAAAATTGCGAAAGGAATATGTACGAGTAAGAAGGGGTTACCTCCTTAAGAAAATAATTTCTTTAAAATAAGCCCATCGACGGAAGAGATTCTCTCTTTCTCGTTAAATCTGCATGAGAATGAATGTATATGAACCTATCTTAAGTAATCCGAAATGGTCCAAGCCACATCTTTTGAAATTTGGTATGCTTACCTTTTATCTTCATGTGCTTTATCCCATTTTAGAACAAGATCACCAATTTGCAAAGTTTTGGATCCATTGGCACTTGAATCAAAAATAAGTTTTTACAAAATGTTGATGTTTTTTCATGAATAGTTTTTTCTTTTTTCTCTATCTTCTTCTAATTTAAGAATTTGATCAAATCTCAACTAAATATATGATGAAGGGTTCTCTTCAATAAATTTCACTAGAGCTAATGATGGGAGAGCTAGATTTGATGGTATCACGACTTCTTTTCCCTAAACTAGATTGAAAGGTGAAGTTCCTATTGAAGCTTTATGAGTAATATGATTAGCCCATAATGCAAAGATTAAAGACTTGTGCCAATTCTTTTGATTTTGACCAATGGTATTTTTAATGATTTTGATGAGATTTTTGTTAGTAGATTCAACTAAACCATTACCTTGTGGATAATATTTAAAACCTATTTTGATTGAAAAATTCCATTATACTATTTCCGGAAAAATAAGATGCATTATCAAAAACAAGAGCGTTAGGTACACCAAACTCTGGTAATGATGAATTGATCGATGAAATAAATAATTGCATCGAATTGGCTACCTTTAAAGGAATTGCTTCTACCCACTTTTGTGAAGTAATTTGTTGTCGTAAGGATGTATCTGTGTTGTTTGGAAGAATGAGGTACTATTTCACCAATAATATCAAGCCCCCATTGCTCAAATGGTTGCTCAATGTTCTTTCGGTTCGCAAAGGAAAAGTTGGCTTCCTTTGTCTTCCACTAGCAATTTGAAAAATTTAGCACTTCCTCACATAATCATGTGTATCTTTGAAAAAGGGTAGGCCAATAATATCCAGCATGGATTATTTTGTGAGTTGTGGTATCACCTTCAAAATGTCCACTTGCTAGTCCATCATGTAATTCCTACAATACCTTTTTTTGCTTGATCTTTTTCAAGACATCTTAATAGAATTGAATCATAATTCCTTCGAATAACACATTATCAATGATTTCATAATGTTTAGCCTTTTAACCTTAGAGCACGTTTGTTCTTATAAGCTGAGATTATAAGGAGCATACCCATTTTTTCAAGTAAAAGATCGGATCATCATATTGAGATTCATAATCAATAACACTTATCCGATTTTGCTTGAACAACATTATCTTGATCTTGATGTCTTTGGGTATGTTGTGAGCTCCTGCTAACAATCTGCAAAAACCTTGTCCTCTAACAATCTTGGGCGGCTTAATATCAATATCATATTCTTGCAAAGTCGTTACCCAATTAACTCTCTTTTCTCCTACTTCTTTTTGAATTAACAATTGTCTCATTATGCAAAGAATGGGACAATAATTTTTTGTGTGTGTCTTTAGGAGAAAAGGTCTAAAATGTTTAATTGATTTAAACACAATGAAGGCTTGTTTTTCTACATCGGAATAATTAAAGCTCATCTCCTTACATATTTGAGCTAAAGAAAGAAATTGGTGCTTCTATTTTTTTATCATTAAGTTGTGTTAAAACAACGGCATAGGATGTTTCGGTAGCTAGGGTATACGGAATAAAATCTTTAGAAAAATCGGGAGTATTCAATGCGGGTGCATTAATGATTGCTGTTTGATTGTATCAAAGGCTTCCTTCTCTTTATACCCCCCATTTGAATACTGAATTTTTTTAATCATATTTTGCATAGGTAAAACAATTTTGAGAAAAATCGAAATGAATCTTTTTACAAAATTGATTTGCCCTAGAAATGATTGCATGGATTTTTTTATGAGGTAAAGAAATATCGAAAATTTCTTTCACTCTCTCAGAGTCAATATATATACCATCTTTTGACACAACAAACCCTAATATTTTACCTTCATTTAGAGCAAAGAAGGATTTCTTTGGGTTTAAAGAAATACCAAATCTTCTACATCTTTCAAATATCCGCTTTAAATCATGTAGATGATTGGCTCTTTTTCTTTGAAAATCTTGTTATGTCATCAAGATAAATAACAATTGATCTATTAATCGAGACCCTTAAATGCTATATCCATGGCTCTCTGGAAAGTAGCTCCCTGCATTTATTAAACCAAAAGGAATTTTCTGATAAGCATAGGTTCCCCATTTGGTTTCGAAAGTGGTTTTCGACTATCATCCGGATGTACTAATATTTGGTTATAGCTTTCGAAAAACCATAAAGAAAGACATGAGCTCAGAACTTGACTACCTTTTGAAGTATTTGTTCCATTGTTGGCGATGGGAAATTGTCCTTTTTGACATGCCTTGTTTAAATTTCTAAAATCGATGCAGGATTCTAATATACGTGTTCTTCTTCCCCGATAGATACCATGTTGGAAACCCAATTAGAATGCCTTACGGGAAAAATAATTTTGGCCTTTAAAATTTTATTGAGTTCGCCTTGATTTGACTTTCAAGATTTGAATGATTTTTTCTTAACTTCGTTGAACAGGGTTTGACATCGTAAAGCATTGGAATTGTATGTTGAATAACGTAAGTATCATAAGTTTTCAAGTCCTCATAATTCCAAGAAAAAAATATCTTTATACCTACTCTGAATTTTGATGAAAGATTCTTTCTTCACGAGTTAACTCGAGTCTAGATTAACATTTTGAGGTTTAGACTCGGGGCTAAGATTTACTAATTCAAAGCTGCAAAGTAGAACTTTGAAGTTTAGCATTAGTAACTTTCTTGAATCTTTCTTTTATATCATATAGGTCTTCAAGTTTAACAACGGATTTAGGAATATGATTTTCATTACTTTTTGAGGTATTTTTGAAGATCGTGATCATCTTTATCAATAATTTGTTCGTCATAGGATTTCCTATGAAGTCAAGAAATTCAATATATCTTCATCATGATAGAATGCTCTCTATTTTGTGATATTATCGCAGAACGGATGGTCGAAAAGATTAATTCAACTAAAAATCTATGAGTATCGTAATCTTGACAGAGAGAGAAGTTTGGATGCAACATTAGCATAACAAATCGGCTAATGTATTTTGAGTTCTAGGAATATAAGAGATATTGAATGCTAAAAATTAATTGGTGAGGTCTTGCACAAGGATTTGATAATGTTTGAGATGCCACTGAAAGACAATGGATAGTGTTCTTACTTGTCTTATGACAATTTCAGAATCACCATATACTTTCAAGTATTTAACATTTAACCCTATTGCTTTATAAAGCCCTTGGATCAAGGCTTCATATTACATACGAGTATTGTTTGTGCACTCAAATTCTAGTCTACATGATAGCATAGTTTTCTCTCCATCTGGATCAATTAAAATGCATCCTGCTCCCTGCACCATCGCTAGATTTTGATCCATCAAAATATAATGACCAAAATAAAGACTTATCTATAGGTTTATCTACTGATTTATTAGAAACATTAACAATTCTAGAAGAATCAGATTGTGAAAAATTTTCAATTTGCGAAATAAAAGTATTCTGCGAAAGGGTGATTGTGGTCTTTGTGAAATTCCCGAGGAATGATTCGGCGAAATAACCTCCAAGAATGTTGTTATTAAAAGCTACAGGTTCATTTTCTTGCTCAAATTCGGTTATAGTATGCATCATGTGTTTTTCTCTCACTCAATTTTGATTTGATTTGGTTTTCCTTTGTAGGGAAGCCACATATGTGAATAATCGGTTGTGATATAACCATTAAGATTTATGTAGACCAATCCCTACTTAAGACTAATCCATAGAACTCGGGGAATATACGCAACCGAATATCAATTCTTGGAACAATCCTAGGATCGAAGCTAATCGAATAAGTAGCTTGAATTGATTTCTCCTAAACCTTGAACTTTAGAGCGATCCAATTGAACAATGTGAGCTGCAGACTTTTGTGGTTCAATATTCAATTTGCCTAGAGGGCGAAGTAGGCATTATATTAGAGGATGCTCATGAATCTATTAAACAATTATACAAATTCTTGTTGTAGATTTCATAAGTCAAAAGGAAAGGAGGTGTCACGAGAATTTGATCTTTCTCCAATAAGAATAGTATCGGTGGCATCAAATTTATCTGGTGGTTTGTTCCTTTAGTTGCTTTAGCAACTACACCACTTGGTAGAGGAGCAATAGGTGTTGCATTTTAATTCTTTCAATAAGCGTCCTGTTGATGTTTAAGTTTGTTGAGTTCATGTAAGGAAATGTTCGCTCTAGTATTCTTCATGTCTTCTAACAATGTTATAATCCATAGGATACTGATACCACTAGAGTCTTAGATGTTGATGTAGGAGGATTAAAAGATGATGGTTGATTTTGAGTGGGTAAGGGAGAAGCTTTCTTTATAGGGTATTTGTCTTTGGTAATTGGAGTTGTATTTTTTCTTCTTAGGAGCAGTTGAGCAAGTTCCGTTGTAGATCTACTCCTTGTACTTACGGGCATGGCTTCTTGTTCTTTCGTCAGGGTTAGGGAGAATGAAATCCCACATCCCACATCCCATGTAATTCATCTATTTCCTCTTTTTCTTCTTCTTCATCCCGATGCTTTTGGAGGAGTATTTTCTTCTTCTTTCTCTTCGATTCCCTGCATTGGAGATTGAATTGGGAGGTTTAGATTCATCTTGTGTTATTTTTGGAAGTTTACGAATGGTCTTTTGGTAGAAGTCTCTGCTACTTGCTTTTTTAATCTCCACCATCTCATTAGACATGGTTTTGAGAAATTTGCGTAAACCTTCCATGTCATATGGGTCTCTAGGTGTATTTTTCTTTGAATCATCTTTAAAGTTGACTTTCTTGGATTTTTCTTTCTTCGATAGCATTTTTCTTATCTAGAGCAATAATCCGTTTTTCAACTACAATAGCTTCTTTCATATTTTCAGCTAAAGTAGGTTTTGTAGCTCTATCTACAAAAATTGCTATGTTTGAGGGCAAAGCATTTATACACCATTCACTTCTAACTTGCTCACTAGGCTTTGAATTTGTAGGGATTTTATTCAAAAGTTTGTTGAATCGAGAGTTAAAATCTTTAATGGGTTCCATGAGTTTTGTCCTAAGATTGGAGAGATCATTGATTAGGGTAGCTATTGATCTGTCATCTCCAAATTTGGTCAAGAAATGATCGAGAAAATATCCCAACTTGTAATAGATCCTAAAGGTAATGAAAAATACTAGGATCCTACGCTCCCTTGCAAAGTATAGGGGGAATAACGACTACAACATCTTCATGTTCAACTCCATTCAAATTTCCACAAGCATAAAAATTATTGATGTGTTCTTCATGTAGTATGTTCGGAGTCAGCTTGATTGAATTTTGGTAGCCATTTTTCGAGCATGATCGGGTAAATCATGTAAAGGTGCGGTGCATATTAACGGCTCTCGGTCTCAGCCCATGGTCTTGGTGCTTGCTTGTTCCATTTTTGGGATAACAATTGAAGGATTTGAAGAAACTAAGCTGGGGGTTTGAGTAGATGTTGTTGGAATAACTATGATTTTCCGAGTTGAGGTTTGGAAACAAATGATTGAATTTGCGATGAAGAACTAATATCACTCTCTCGATTCCAATGGAGTTTTTTATTGTTTTAACTCTACTAGGTAAGGAAACTCTTTTGGAGGAATACCAAGTTTTTCACTTTGTGACCTAGTGAGAGGTGTAGAAGAAACAATTTGTGAAGTAACACTACCTTCGGATATTTCGGACTCTTATAATGATAATGATAACCCTTTGGAGTTTGTGAACTAAAGCTTGTAATTCGGGGGACTCGGGAGGTTGATTATTCGATTGATTTGAGACTTTAGTAGTAGGTGTTTGAATATTTCTATCAATTTCTTCCGGTGATTTGAGATGTAGAAGAAATTGAAGAGGATGATGAGGGTGATTTTCTCTTAGAATGGCCTATAGATTTGGATTTATCTTCCATTCATGGCTTATGCTCCTTCTAGTGCCAAAAATGTTGAAGCCTCGAAAATCGTTGCTTCGAGACATTAGGAAAAACTCACGGTCGGGACCTTAGACAGACTCCTTTTCCATTTGGTGTGGTGGCTGCATTGGATTTATAGGACTGGTTTTCCTAATAACTAAATGGGTTGATGATGGAATGATTGTGTGAGTGGATAATGAAACTAAATGAGTGAAATAATCTATCTATAACTTATAAATAATTCTAAAACTAACTCAGGGTGTCAAATATGAATACAATTTTAAAATTGTTTCAATTAAATCAATAACCATGAAAATGTATTATAATTTAATCTGAAATATGCAACATCAAATAATGATAACTACTGATTAAGAAATTAAACAAAGTTAGAATAACACATTGTATTCATCATTTTATATATATATATATCATTTGTATACTGCTTATTAGAGATGAAATATTTCTATACACTCGAGAAATGATATGTATAAAGAAATATTCGTAAAGCAAGTACATATAAATGATAGAAAATTTAAATAGAATATCTCATAACATAAGAAAAATAACGATAAATCGATAGAAATACAAGATTCATCTTGATACTTTTCCGGATGCAATTCAATATCCAGATCAGTGCTTCAATGTAAAACAAAATCTAAGGTGCGAAAATGCAATTCTCATAGGTAATTTGCCATAAATCACTCGAGATGTGATCCTTTATAAAAATATAATAGTCAATGGAGTACAAAAATGTAACATCCAAGTCAAAAATATTACAAATTCAAGACCCCTTTCTAAATGCATGAAAGGGGTTTAAATAGGGAACTTAATAAAACAAAATAACTAAAACTATTGCTACAATCTATAATGAAATATAGAAATAGACTTGCGATATTAAAATGAAACAAATTCATTGTTTCTCTCACTATGATTCAATGTGCACAAGGTGGCAAATTTTGAGCATATCTTTAACCTGCGTTGGATGACTTAGCCTCTATGTGGCCGGCCGACTGTACGTGGCATCAAGAAACTTTGGAATTATACAATGAATGGCATTGGAAATACATTTAATTTCCATTTCCGACTCACGTGGCTTTCGATTAGATATGTCCACATGATATCCCATGAAATTCCTTGAAGTTTGTTGATTTTCTTATTCTTATTGATTAATTCTTTCTTCCACTTAGAATCGGTCTCTTTTACCTTTGGTAATTTTCACGGGATACAATCGAAATTAAATTAGTGGCATATAAGCTATCATTAATCAACTGTGTTATACTATTCATCATATTTTTGGCTCTTGATGTAACTCTTTCTCCTTTTTATCAAAGCTGCTTTTCCCACTCAATAAATAGAATTTCTTTGTGCTTTCCTCAATCTCAGGGAAGGTTTGCATTCCTTCCTTTCTACTAGAGTCTTGCCATGAAAGAAATTAAGAAAATTTTTCATCTAGATCATCAAACTCGACCACAGGGGTTGATTCCTTCATCTATTAAAGATGATGTTATTTCACACTGAGGGCTCGACTTGTGCCATCTTTTGACATACGTTCATTCGAAGCTCACTGAGACAAGTTTGTTCATTTCAAGAGCTTCGGTTTTAAATTGATCTAATTTAGGATAATCCCTAAATTTGTCCAATCTTAGCTTGGAATATTTTTTTCTTGCTCAAAACTTAGTAGTTTCTCATTTTGCAATAGGGTCCGTAGTTTTTCCACCTCTTGAGTTAGTCTGTTGTTGCTTATTTAAGGCTTGTTGATCAAGCTTTTTCTTCTCAATGCCAAGTTTCTCTTCCGAGTTGTTTAGATCCGAGCTTTTCGTCTCTACAGCTGTTGTTCCATCGCATAATCTTTTGCTGATTTTTATGTTGCTTGTTCCTCCAACATAGCTATCTGCACTTCCCTTTTGTTTCATTATTTGGGTGACTTATGAAGCCTTGTCCATAGTAGCTGCACTTATAGGCACCTCGTATATTGTGATAATTTGGTGAGATCCTCTGAAGGATTCACCTCGGTATTTTTCCAAACAATGTTCATCATTTCAACTTGTGATGTTGAAAGAGATTCTTGATCTATTCTTCTTCTCTTCCTACGCTTCACGACAATAGCCCTATGCTTAGGACTATAAAAAAGATATCTAGAGGATGAATCTCTTCTACTTTCAACACAATTTCTTACATGTAGGATGCTCAGGGAATTGTCCATATCTTGGTCTTTCATACATGTCAACTTGAGGATTATTTTGTGATCCTATTTCTTTGAAAAAAAATTGTTCGTATTGATTTAGCAAATGGGAAGAAACAATAATTTTAGTAGAATCCACCACATCTACGAGTGGTCTTTTTCTCTTTCAAGTTGATTATTTGGATTATTCACCAATATCTTCCTTTTCTTTCTATACGTTTAGCCTCGGCTGTACTGTATTTTCTTTCTCAACATGCACATTGGTCTCAATACTGTACTTTCCTTCCCCCATGTTTGAGCTAGTAGTTCCTTTTTCACAATAGGTTCATCTACTTTCTCGCCAGTATTCTCCTTTTTCCACATCAGGGGCTATGCCACTTGTGCTACATTTTTAGTACTGTACATTTCCCTTGTTGGTATACTGTTTCTTTTCCTTCTTTGTTGGCTTTGCATCTTCTTTTTTCCTTCTGCTCTTGTTTCTATATTCTTGAAATTCTTATGGCATAATTTCTTAAGCGGTTAAGAGGAGCTTTCGAGCGATCTCGACTTCTAAATAGCATGAATTTATTCATATCCTCGATCTGAAATTTGGATTTAGCCAAGTCATAAACTTGGGGGAAATTTATCAATAGAAACAAATAAATCATAAAAATCGTCGAGCTCATGCTCAAATCGAGCGGTCGAAACTAAAGTTGTGAAATCAAATGCAGCTTTTTTTCGGGTCTCTGCATGCACAGGGTATGTAGAAAGGCTTAAGATCCCTTATTTTGATGACCTCCTTCCTCAACATGTGTGAATTTATTAAGTGTATAATTCCCATAGTGAAAGGAAATGGAAAAGTAGGCCACATTAGTTTCTATTATTCTTGAAAGACCTTGACATGCCTTCTACTTGTTAGCGGTAGGAAATTTCTTGTGATGTATGCAGGACATACAAAGGTAAAGTATGGGGGCTCCACTATCCTCCCAAATACTTTGACATAGGTAAATTTCTCTTCTCAAACCGATCCTATCTAATAGGTAAATAGATGTATATATATATATATATATATTGAATGTTTGCATCGGTGTGCATCATACATATATAGTATATATATATATATACGAAAATTTCTATCTAATACAATGTTAGCCATTGTATTAGTCAATGCATTCATTTGCACTAGGAATGTGTTGATGTTGTATTGTAATCAAATATATCGGTGGCCATTATACGAACACGTAAATAAAATCTACTAAAATCTAAAGGGTTTCTAACTTGAATAATGTCCATTAAGTTGAATAACGACAAGCCTACGAGGTCTAGATTTACAACCCGTGACACTGAGTGCCAAGGGTAATCACCTCGAGTTAATAAGTTCGATGTATGCAACAATATATAGGCCGACATTGTGCGCAGTTCTTCCTAAACAAATATCGTGAAGATCTACTGAACTCACCGGCGGGATCATCAAATCACTCCAGATGCCAAAGACAAGTTCTGGAAGTGCTGCAGGAAGCACCATCTGCCAAGCAGAGCATGAGGGTAATAGTGTCATGCACGATAAGCAACAACCTGATAAGCGAGCGACGCTACATACAAAACACACCAAAAGCCAAAAATGTACAAAAAATGAAAAGAACACTGTGTACACAAAACATGCATGAATGACTCATGCATAATATTTTTGAGATACAACCCATTTCAAAGGGTTGATTTAGAAAGATGACCTTCGTAATCGATGAGCTCATAGCCCCATTTCGCAAGACACGTTTAATAATGTGAGGGCCCATGCCACATGGATTGAAATTTCTGCTTGACTTATCATGATCTTGGTCGTACGGAGGAGCTGAGTCTCCTTCTATGAAGGAACGAGGAAAAATGAGCAGGTCAAAATGAGCTTTGACTCGCTTCTTCTTTTGCTTCAATGACTAAACGCGACAAGCGATGAGTTTTCATCCGGCCTTTCTAAGTAGAGAAGACACTCTTCTTCTGGTGAAGTTTCGGCATCATTTCAACATCCAACTTGATCGAGAGGTATTTCTACACACTGATAGGAAGGGTAGCTTCCGACAGTAAAGCATAGTGCGAAATGGAGTGAATTTGGTCACATCCTTAGCGGGGTTAGGTATGCCCAAAGCGAAAATAGCATGTCAGAGATGCCCGGTTATGGATTTGTGCATCGACGATGCGTACGCTGAATCATGGTGATAAGAAATGTATTCATAAGCCCCGACACGAGAGTGCTTTGAGGATATTATAACATTGAGTTGTCTGATGCAAGCCCAATAACTTGGAAGTCCAAATCCGCCACCATATAATGCCGAAAATAGGAGCCATGGCGTTAACGCGATGGCTTGAGGGACACCAAACTTAGAAATGATGTGATTGAATATGAAAGTGAGTTGTTTTTCTTGCGCTCGGTCGTAAGTGTAGGCATTGCTTCGGCCCATTTGGTGAATTATTCAACGGCTACGATGATATAAAAGCATGCCCCCAGAAGCAGGAGTGAGGTTACACGTCATAAAAGTCGATGCACTTTGCAAAGGGACCAACGTTAATTGATAGGGTGGAGATGGGAAGGTGGCCCACGCATCTTGCGCTAATAAATCTGGCAATCATGACATTTACGAACAACAACAATGTAGTCCTTGAATATTGTGGGCCAGAAATACCCA
>CM076572.1:536786707-536864683 GCA_034641835.2 Pinus albicaulis
ATACGTGTTAGTGTATGCTTTTCATATGTGAAGAATATTGGTATTTAAGCATTCATTATGATTTGTTTAATGTTATATATGGATTTCACTAACATTTAGAGTAGATATATGTTGTACAACTTGTTCTTCGTGCTGGTTTCTTCTTGTCTTTCAGGTTAATAAGGAAGGACGGTTGCTGGGGGTTTGGACCCTGCTGGATCTACTTCAACCGTAGGACCTATGGGTAACTTTCTCATTCTACTCTATTTAGTTTTTCTGAACGTGCATGGTTGTGTGAGTCCTTCTTAGATAGCATGCCCCTGCTCTTTGGAGGTTGTAACCCAACGAACCTCTAGGGTGATATTCCCCGAAACAGAACTGGCGACTCCGCTGGGGATCACATTCTTGTGATTCTCCTGTTGGGTGGTTTCAGCTGTTTGGTAGGTTGCCGACAGTTTTAACTTTCATTTGCAGTCCAGTTTACTTTCTTACAGTCAGTCTGAAGTCCTGGTTTCTTTTCCAGGCTTGATTCTTTTTGTTTTTCATTATTTACCTTTGCATACGCGCCTTTTTCTGCACACAGTCGCGTATACATGCAATTTTTTCTTAAGGGACCCGCGTATACGCGAGTTTCCCTTAGCACAGACGCGTATGCACGCTGATTGCATAACTGTGAAGTAGCATATACCTAGGCAGATTTTGAATTTTTGGGTTTATTGACTATTTTGTCCTTTCTGGCTATGGAGGCCTGTTTCTACAGTGTCTCTGTACTCTCTGGAGTGTGAAGGAAGTGCTTTCAGATCTTTTCTCTCTTTCATTTTATTGAAAACTAGTCTTTTTGGCAAAGTGTTGTTGTTGGTGCTGGCACTCCTGGTTTGAGTACCAAGATCGCTTTCTGAGCATTCTTGGCTGTTCCGCTTTATCAGAACAGAGAGCTTTTTGCTTATTTACTCTTGCCTACCCTTGTGTTGTGCTTTGCATTACGTTTTTGCCTCTTTTCTTGATTGGTTTTCTTTGAGTTCTGTAGGCTAGGTTTTTGTTGCAACTTTTGAAGAGTTTTGTTTGCCTCTTCGAAGTTTTGTTTGCGACGAGTTTGCACTATTCTGCTAGGCTGATTGGTTGAGTTTTCTGGTCTTCTTTTGCTCTTATTGATCTTGTTATTGTTAGCCTTATAAGTTTTGAGAGCATTGTTGAAGTTTGTGCTTGAAATTTGGTCTTGTTTGGCTTGGATTTTTGATAGTTGTGCTTGGTCTTTGCGAGCTCTTTTCTTATAAAACTAAAAAAGCTCAAAAAACATTTGTTTTGCTTTTTGTTTTTGCATTTCGAAAACTCAAAAAACATTTTGTTTTGTTTTTTTTTTTGTTGTTGCATTTTTGTTTTCGTTTCTTCATATCTTTTGGAGCTTTAGTGAATTTTCTTATCTTTTCGTTTTTGGCTTGATATTTGGGAGAATTTGTCATTCATTTCTTCTTCTTGTTTTTGAGCGTTTTGGTGTCTTATATTAAGAGTTCTTGATTTCGAGAACTAGCTTTCTAGGACAACAAAAAGAGTTAAAACTGAAAGAACTTTTTGGGAATTTCACTCTGCTTTAGGAGATTGTTGCATCTTAGGATTTGCATGCTTGTAGTGATTTGCATTAGGTGCATTTAAGAATTTAGTTAGCTTCTTAGTTTTTGTGAGTGTGAGTTTGCTATTTGAAAAGAAAAAATACAATTTTTAGTCTCGTAGAACCTGTATAGAGATTACTTTTCATCGAAAGACAAGAACTGCATGTGCATGTAGTTAAGTTTTTATTAATTTCTTTTGCGTCAAAAACACCATACGTTTCATCTCCATATCCTTGTGACTTAATATAACAGCCCATAAAATAAGCGATTAAATCTAAAATCAACTAGAAAGTTTTCTAAGTGTCAATCACCAACTAGCTAGGTTGTAGGGCCTTGGAATAGGTGAGTGGAGAGTTAACTCTCCAAGGCCGCTCAAACAAACATAGAAGTTTATTAATTGAGCGAAATCCAACTCCGTGAGGTGGACTGGGAAAGCTCTCATCCAAGAGTCAAGTGCGAGGGGAAGTGAAGGTTGAGAAGAGGGATACCCCCTCTCCGATTAGCTAAATCTGACCTCAAGACCGTTTCGCCCAGCTTCTGATACGGATTGGTGCCCATAGTTGCCACTCCTAGGTTCCACATAGGTGACTGCGGGGGGGAATACCCGTGGTACCTGAGGCAGACGTCGCATCACTTTCAGCAGTACTTCTGGGGGGTGCCCTTGCGAAGCTTGGGTGCTTGAGCCGGCAAAGGCTATCGTTAGGAGGTCGGCGTAACTGTTTATGATACCTTTGCTAGTTGTTCTGGGCCTTAATCATCCCAGACTGCTTTCGGGAGGTCCTATATTTCGCTTTCCTGTATTTTGGTGTCCGGTCCTCATCACCTGGAGTGGAAATACTTGGAGGATGTTTGCTTGCTGTATCTCAGGTATTTTTATTTTAGAGAGTGCTCTTTGCTCCTAGCTTGCCTAGCTTTTCACTTTTTGAGTCTAATTTATAAAATCTATAAAAGTGGCTGATCAAGCGCCTCGACGTTCGAGGAGAATCCGGGGGTTATCTCCCGAGAGTCCAGAGCCTTCTTCGAGAAGGCATAGGAGTAATTCAGCAGGTGGTTACCACCCTGTGGAGTCTGACACTGTGGAGAGAGATCCTCCACAAAGGTCTGAAGGTTTCGTATCTGATTCCGGTGTCGGTCCCGAGAGGAGCGTTCCGCTCACCTCGCGAGTGTTGTTTCCTCAGGAAGAAGATTTTCAGATAGAAGACGTACCTGAGCCTCCTGCTACAGGTCCATCTCCTCTTCCTCCTGATTATCCGTTCGTTGTTTAGTACATCGGACCTGAATCGGAGAGACCGCCAGATCTTCCGTATCATTCTTATCTTTCGATGGCCACAACTGGGAACGCAGCTTCTGCTGTGAGTGCTGCAGGCATTCAGACCCCTGCTTCTGTTGAAGCAGGGGGCACTATTGCTTCATCTTCGAATGCTTCTAGTGCTGCTGTGTTTGGCTCTGGGTTCACCCAAGCACATGCTTCTCATTCTGTTCCCTTCTGTTCAGGGATGTCCATTAGTGGAAATCCCTCTTTTTCCTTTTCTGCTGCCTCAGCTGGATCTACGCCCATGTCTAACATGGCTAGTGGATCAGCTTCGTTTCAGGGTTTCCCCTTTGGGACTGGACACATTCCGGTTCCAATCCTTCTTTAGGGTCGTTTTCGTTTACGTCCCAGACCCAGAGTTTCAACCCTTGGTCTGGGGGGCAAAGTTCGACTACTTTTACAGGATGGAACCCTGTATTTACTACGGCTGGGGCAGGGAACCAGTTTTACGCAGGTCATCAAGGGAATGCTTCTTTCCCTTCTTCGAGTGCTTATCAGACCTTTTCTCCTCTGTCTAATGCTTGGAACCCCTATCAGGGGCTCTCCTCTTCATTTCAAACTTTAGCGAGGGGAACTAGTCTGGGCTTTGGTAACTCGGCGTGGGGAGGAGGTTCTTCTCCTTTTTCTACGGGTCCTTTCTGGCAGCCTGGTGCCTTATCAAATCCAGGCTACTCTTTTCAGAATGTTGGGAATCCATCTCATCAAGGATGGAATCCTCAGGCTCTGCCTCGATTACCTTTTCTGGCAACGTTAAACTTGCCAGATTTGTCGAAGTTGACTAATGATCTGATTCGTTATAGTCCGGGGTGGCCCCCGGTTCCAACCAAACTTCCTTTAGACATTCCAAAGTTTGAAGGTAAGAATGGCGAAGATCCGGCGGACCACATCACCACTTTCCACTTATGGTGTTCTTCGAACTCTCTGATCGATGACTCGATCAGGTTGAGATTATTTCAACGCACCCTAACTGGAAATGCTGCCAAATGGTATATAGAGCTCACTGGGGGCAGTTTCGCTACATTTGGGGAACTGGCCGTCACATTTCTAAACCATTTTCAGTTGCCTGTCAGATACGAGGCTGGGACCGAACTCTTGGCTAATTTTAAGCAGGATGAGGCAACTCACATTTCTGATCACATTTAGGAATGGAGGAGAAGGAAGAGGCTTATCAAAGCTCATATTCCAGGTGAATTCCTTCTCGAGTGGTTTTTGAAATCTCTGCAGTCAGATATTTCAAAGGACGTATCCCTATCTGGGGTATTTTCCGAGGAGCAGGCCATTTTTAGGGCCCAGCAGTTGGAACTGATCTATTCTCAGTCTGGGGTACTTTATAAGTATTTACCCAATGCTCCTCGCTCCAAATTGGATTTGTCGAAAACTAAACCTGGTCCGCATGGTGACGGACTTGTCGGATCAGTCAGTAGTGGTGCAGCCAGCCTGCTTTCTCAACTGCAGCAGTTGTCTTTACAATCTGCTCCTTCTGGTCAGGCTGTGCCTGCTGATTCATCACCTTCCCAGTCTTTGTCCATAAATGCTGTCCAAGCTTCTGATCCCAAAGGAAATCAACAATCCGATGGGAAGAAGAAAGGACGAAATAACAAGAAGAGGGGCAAGAACGGGAAGGGCAATGCAAATAAAACCAACGAGCGTGTTGGTGAGGGTCAAAAGGAGAAAAAGAAAGTGAAGTTTCCATGCAAGCTTTGTGCTGGAGACCATCTCACACACCTTTGCCCTAAAATTCAGGATGCTCAGCGCTTGTTATCCCAGCAGGGTTCTTCTAGTTCCCAGGCTGTGTTAACAAACCCTTTTCCCCAAGGGCAGCAATTAGTTGTTGGCGCGAACCAAAATCCTAGGGCTTCCTCCGGAGGTACTCAGGAAGGGGAAATTCCATCGAACATTTTTATGATGAGTGCTCACGCGGATATCGCTATGAGATCCCGTGATTATGGCGGAGAGGAATCTTCGAAAGCTAAGGAAGTTCCTGATGCTACTGAGCCGATTCACATTACGAAGCCAACTGTCGAGTCTATGCCTCGGATGCCCAAAGCATCTTCTAAGCGGTCAACGATTAATCCGAATGCAAGGGCTGCCCAGAACTACTCGATTGTAGAAGATCTGGCACAGAGTCCTTGTGCTATGTCAGCTTTAGAGGTACTCCAGTCTTGTCCGGCTCAGCGCAGTGCTTTGCTCGCTGCCATTGGGGCTATTGATCCGAAAAATTCTCTTCTGATTACTTTTGATATGACTAATTTTAAGAAGAGACTTCCTCATCATATGGCCTTCCATATTAAATCGTCGTATTGGAAGTTCAATATCTTTCGAACGGTTGTTGATGAGGGTGCTTCTACATGCGTGATGTCTCTCGCATGCTGGAAGACACTTGGATCTCCCAAAGCTGTTCCATCTAGCACTGTTCTTACTGCGTTCGATGGTCATTCTCACAGACCCCATGGTATTGTCCCAGCTTTGCCCATCTGTGTTGGGGGAAAAACTGTTGATATTGAGGTTGAGGTAGTGGATGCAGCCTTGGACTACAACCTTCTGTTGGGGAGGAACTGGATTTATGGGATGGATGCTATTGCATCCTCATTATTTCGAATTGTATGTTTCCCCCACGAAGGGAGGATCGTTACAGTGGATCAACTGGACTGTCCTCCTGTAGACCTGAATGCGTCTTCTGACTCATCTGTTCCTAAGTTGGACAATACTAAGGCGCCTGTTGAGAATCTAGGAGTTGGAATGTATTCCTCTTTGATGGGTACTTTTGATCTTCCTCCTCCTACTGTTCATATTAATGCTATTTCTTCCTCCAAGGCTCCTCTTCGAAGAGAGTTCTTTCGAACTCATTATTTTTCGGACCCTTGGACCTTACCTTCTCCTACTACCACGTTAGAGGAAGGTCAAGTGGGTGGAATGGCATTCCCGATTTCTGCAGCTGAGATTTCCTATCAGTCTATTGTTGACTCTGCAGAAACCGTCCCAGCTCCTCTTTCACCGGAAGAGTTGGATGGTGATGTGGCTCCGGCTTGGACAATTACTTCTTCTTTTGCCCAGGATTGTCTAGATACCACTCTTCCATCTGAAGAGGCCATCCTGGAAGCAATGACAGGTATAGATAGACCGTGGGATGATTTGCATCATCGGTCTTACTTCCTACCTGACTTGAGAGAAGTTGAAGAAAGTTTTCCAAGTCCTCAGTCTCTTGGACCTGTTCACCCAGTCTTGAGCCCCTTAGCACCAACACAGGTTTATGCTGAAGGGAACATGGCTGTGATCTCTCCTACTATCCTGGTGAACATTTCCAGGGATCCCAATATTATCGAGAATGTCTTCATTGGAGCTGAATGTTCCCGTGAGGAGATTCAAATTTATACCGAGCTCTTTAAAGAGTATAGGGATGTATTTGCTTGGTCTTATGAGGAAATGCCTGGCATTGATCCATCTATTGTCCAGCATGAGATCAAGACGTATGAAAACGCTAAGCCGGTCAGGCAAAAGCTTCGTCTGGTCAATCCTAGGAAGGCAGCAGCTATCAAAGCTGAAGTTGAAAAGCTGCTTAAGGCGGGATTCATTTTCCCTGTTCCTCTGACTGAATGGGTTTCAAATCCCGTTCCGGTAGATAAAAAGCAAGGAACGATTCGAGTGTGCATCGATTTTAGAGACCTGAATAAGGCGTGTCCTAAAGATAATTACCCCACACCTTTCATCGATCAGATTATTGACGAGTGTGCCGGTAACGAGATTTTCTCCTTCATGGACGGTTTCTCTGCTTATAATCAAATTACTATCCGTCCATAAGATCAACATAAGACCGCATTTATTTGTCCCTGGGGTACGTTTGCATATAACAAAATGCCTTTTGGTCTTAAAAATGTTGGGGCTACCTTTCAGCGGGCCATGTCTTACGCCTTCCACGACATCAAAAATATTATTGAGGCATACTTAGATGATTTAGCTGCTCATTCTCGAAAGAGAATGGATCATCCTGGTCACCTCCGGAAAATATTTGAGAGATGTCGTTTTTATAAAATTCGATTGAATCTGAACAAGTGCGTTTTCGCGGTTACATCCGGTCGGCTATTGGGATTTATTGTGTCTAGGGAAGGGATAAGGGTAGATCCCTTCAAGGTTGAGGCAATACTTCGGTTGCCTCCCCCGTCTTCCATCCGTCAGCTTCAAAGTCTTCAGGGAAAGTCTAATTTTCTTCGGAGGTTTATCGTCAACTATGCTGAGATTACAAAGGGATATATGAGATTGTTGAAGAAATGAGTTCCTTTTCTTTGGGACGAATACGCTCAACGCTCGTTCGATGCTTTGAAAAAGGCATTGACCTCTGCTCCTTTACTGAGTCCACCTGATTATAGCAGAGATTTTCTTTTGTATCTGGCAGCAGCAGAATCCACCATTGGTATGGTTCTGGTTCAAGAGGATGATGCTCTTGTGGAGCATGTTATTTACTACCTTAGTCGAGGACTGGTAGGGCCTGAACTTAGGTACACCCCGATAGAAAAGTTAGCCTTAGCAGCAGTTCATGCTGT
This sequence comes from Pinus albicaulis, assembly GCA_034641835.2. Classification (NCBI taxonomy): domain Eukaryota; kingdom Viridiplantae; phylum Streptophyta; class Pinopsida; order Pinales; family Pinaceae; genus Pinus; species Pinus albicaulis. The sequence goes on from CM076572.1 coordinate 536,794,144, forward strand.
GCAACGACTCTGGCATTACATTATTCTTCGCAAAACTTATGTTTTGGCAGCTGCCAATCCATTTCAGTTTTTCCTCAGTAGGCGAGTGATTGGGGGCAAATATAATAGATGGATTGTGATTCTACAGGAATTTGATCTCGAGTTTCTGTCTGCTAAATCCAAGAAATCATTAGTTTTTGCGGAATTGATCTCCGAGTTGCCCTGTGGGGAAGATATGATCTATGATGAGTCCTTTCTGGACGAACACTTGTTTCTTATCTCTTCACAGGATCCCTGGTACGGGGATATCATTGTATATCTCCAGACTGCGAAGTTTCCCTCAACTTTTTCGAAAGATGAGCGTCGTAAGTTGCGTCACTTGGCCAAGAACTATTTGATTATTGGTGATGCTTTATACCGTCGAGGGGTTGATTCAATCCTAAGACGCTGCTTAACTTTCGAAGAAGCCGAGGCTGTGCTGAATGATTCTCACAGTGGAGCTTGTGGGGGTCATTTATCTGGGCTTGCTACAGCTCAAAAGATTTTGCGTGCAGGATACTTTTGGCCCTCGATTTTCAAGGATTGTATTGAATCGGTCAAAAAGTGTCATCCTTGTCAGGTTTATACTCGAAAAATGCGCGCTCATCCAGCTCCGCTTTTTCCAGTCGTTACTGTCGGTCCCTTTACAAAGTGGGGTATTGATTTTACTACTTGTAACCCGCCTTTGGCAAAAGGTCACAAGTACATTATCGTAGCAGTAGACTACTTCACGAAGTGGGTCGAGGCTATGCCTACTTTTGGGAACGATGGTGAGACTGCAGCTCTTTTCTTCTTCAACCAAGTTATTGCTCGTTTTGGTATACCCCGAGAGATTGTCACTGACCATGGAAGTCATTTTCAGAATAGTATGATGGCTGAGTTGGCTCTCAAATTGGGTTTCCGGCAGGAGCATTCATCTCCGTATTATCCTCAAGCCAATGGGTAGGTGGAAGCCGTGAATAAATCCTTGAAGACAATTCTTTAAAGGACGATTGATAAACATAGATCCAACTGGCATATTATGCTATATCCTGCACTTTGGGCATACAGGACGTTAGTGAAAACTGCAACTGGCTTTACTCCGTTTCAGCTAGTGCATGGAGTGGAATCCGTCTTTCCTATCGAATGCGAGATTCCTTCTCTTAAGTTAGCTGTGGAACTTCTGCCTGACACTTCTAGTCTTGCAGAACGGCTTCTTCATTTGGAACATCTCGATGAGTAGCATTGGGATGCTGCCACGATGAACGAAGCACATAAAAACCGAGTCAAAGTTCAGTACGATAAGGCGGTTAAGCCTAGGGTCTTTTCGGAAGGTGACCTTGTTTTGGTCTATGCCCAAGAAAAAGATGCCTTGGGGGCAGGAAAGTTTAAGTCTATGTGGTATGGCCCCTATATCGTTAAAAAAGTCCTTAAGAAAGGAGCTTATACCTTGGTTGATTTCGAAGGGAACGAGTTGTCAGAGCCCCGAAATGGGCTCTATCTTAAGAAGTATTATGCCTAGGCTTCGGCCTGGCATCTTGCTTTTGTATATAGTGGTTTTTTGTTTTGTACATATCTGATTGATTTTCGATCTTTGATGAGTTGGTGATGTTTTTGATCTGCTTTGGCAGGTTGTCTTGGATGTCATGAGTCATTTTGGTTTCGCCGATGGTGCTAGTAGACACACCCGGAACTTAGCTTCCGCGGCTTGGGTGCTTCATTATCCTTCCGGTCAGCTGTTGGTATCAAGAGGAGTCTGCATTGGTCCTGCTTCCAATAACGTAGCAGAATACACTGCAGTCATTCATCTACTCTCGGAGGTAATATCTTTGGGTGTTGATTCGTTGGTAGTTTTCTTGGACTCTCAGCTGGTGGTGTCGCAGTTGAACAACACTTATCGGGTACGAGATCCATTTTTATTACGATTGTTCTTAAGGGTACGTTTGTTACAAAGGTCATTTCAATTTTTAACTTTCATTCATATTCCTCGAGCTGACAATTGGTTTGCTGACTCATTAGCTAATCAAGCATTGGATTGGCATATTAATCATTCAATTCAATAAAATTTTAAATCATCAAAAACATCATACATTTGATACATTTATCACATCACATCAAATATCGCTGTATATATATCATCAGAGTGTCAAAAAACTTTACAAAATTTTGGATCCATAAAGTCGTACAAAATTTGGGCTTATGCCCCATCATGTTCAGTCTCAAAAAATAATATATAGTCATCTAATACATAAAATATGTCTACTCCTGAGGTCCCTGCCCAGAAGTCGTGTTCCTATAGAACGTAACTACAGTGGCCACACGGTAGAATAATCTAACCCAGTCTCGGGGTACTCCTACCACCCGTCTCTGGATGGCTTCAGGCAAGTCCTCCACGGCAGCCATAGGGATTTGGCGGGTTAATCCCTCCAAGTTTCTCTGCACAGCCTAGAGAGTCCTGTCTGAGTCCACTGTCTCTGCCTCGCCCCTGCGACGCTTATGGCGCGGGAGACCCTCAGGACGAACTGGTCCAACATCTGAAACATGATCATTTTTATTGTCAGTCATTATGAATCCAATCAAAAACATGTTTGTTTTTCATTTTTCATACATATTTGAAAAATCCAAAAAAATTATATAAGCCAAAAGTTTTTGCAAAACTTACCGACTGTGCCCCATGCTGTGCCTGGTGGAAGTACTAGATCTGGATCTCCTCGGAAGTCCATCCCGGCATAGGGATAGTCGTCCACTGCGATGATTTGTTCTCCCCACCAAAGGAAGAACTCATCGTCCCATGTGGTGCGGGGTACCTCACTACCCCCCAGTCTCTTCATCATGTCTGCCCAATGGGCAATTCTTGGGTCCTGCGGGCTGCTGATGGTCGAGATGACTCTGGGTCTCAAAGCTGGAATCCTCTCAAAGAAGAATGTTGTCAAAATGGTACCATAACCAAAGTGTTTTGTTTTTACTTGCCGAATTGAAGTCAGTTGTTGTTTCATATTCAGTAACAGGGCTGTGCACCAATCATACACATGAATCAAACACTCTACAACTATGCTCATTTGCGTCCTGGACGCCTGATGTAGTGAGGCAGATCCTGCCACTCTGCTGATGGTGAAAAGGAAGATTTTCATGTGCAAATCCCTGATATCTTTAATTGCAATCTGCGTTCCAACCTTTTTGGAATTCTCTACGCAATATACGTGGACATAGTCTTCCACGGTCAACCCTCCCAGGGGCTTTCCGTGCAAGTCCACTGGTTCTCCCCTCCGGGAAAGTCCAGTGATGAAATATATATCCTCCACTTCAATGCGTAGTGGCATCTGATCAATTATGAAGCAATCCTGATCTGGTTCCCATGAATTTACGAGCATTTCAAGCAACCGCACATTGCTTTTCATATTTGGCATTTTAAAGAATTTGAACAATCCGGAGTTTCGGAGGATATTTTGCGCTGCGCGATCCTGCATGACCTCTTGGTCTATTGCGCTATGCTCATGTTCCCTCCATGAGATGGTCATCCTGAGAAATTTCATCAAATTTTGCATTAGCCACACTTTTTTGCATTCGGACCTGCGCATACGCGACTTTTTTGCATTCGGACCTTCATTGAACCCGCGTATGCGCAGATACACATTTTTTAGCAAGGGTTTTAAAGCAAAAAATCACTTAATTTTAATTTCCAAACAGACAAAATGAATAAACAGGATGATTAAGGAGCCTACCTGAAGTTTTGCTGAGTTCCAACGGTCGGTTGTTCCTGATTTGACGAAAGAAGTTTTTAGCTCCAGAGCACTTTTTCCAAATCAGCAAATGCAATAATGAACCAAATGAGAGGTAATTTGTCTATTTACAGCTAAAAAGTTGAAAATTTTCTTAAAAATTCCTTATGCTTATTTTTTCGATCTATCTTATGCTGCATAACTCGGTTGCTTGGAAGTGCCCAGTTTGGTATGTTTTCAGGTACATTTTGACGATTTTGAGATTTTTCCCGGTTTTTGATCCATGTTTTCCGACTCGTCACGGCAAGTATATGATCTTCACTGGCATATAGGTTAGGGAAATCACTTTCCGTTGCATCTTGCATTCTAGCCTCCATACTGATCACTTGCCTTAGGGTCGATCCCATCAAGTCATGAGTATTACACCCATTTCACTCGCCGATTATTTAATCATGACTTGATGGTAGAGCCTTCCTTTACATGGGCTTCCTAGTTAGTTCCTCGCTATCACTTTTTGCCCATGCTGCGTTTTATGTAGGCTCGGGAGTCCTCTTTAGTCCCACCATGTCTTATGTGTTGAAGCTTCATTCTTCTTCTTCATCACTTATCATTTTTTCTGGCTTTTACCCTAGAGGCTCCCTGGTGTCGTTAAGTTGTATTACTGCATTGCATATTGGCTACTTGTTTATCCCGGCCTTTAGCCGGCTTCATTTGGACTCGATGTTTAAGCCAACTTTTGACCTTGACTTTCTGTACAAGTTAACCATTGCATGCACTTAGCTATCACGACTTGACACCTTTTTACCCATGGATGGAACGTTCCTCTGAGTATCACTTACCAGTTTTCGCCACCTTGCATTGAGCATAGGATTGTTCCAGTCCCAGGAACTAGTGCATATGATTTCTTGATACTCGTTCTATCCATTGTACCATAGCATTCTTTTATTCTTTTTCAGGCTTATTATATGAAAAAGACAAAAAAATCAAATATAACAAAAAAGAGCGGGAACGGGATGTATCTTCGTTGTTTTGATGGCAGTACAGAGTCAGTTTGTTGCCCTTGAACAAAGCACATATACTTATATATATCTCCTTCATTTGGGATGGTTCTAGTTTTGACCTAGGTTCAGCCTTTACCATGTTTCACTTGTCAGTTCTCCCCCGGTTGGTTATCTCTTCCAATCATATGGAGAGTTTGTTCTGCCTCCTGCATAACAGACTTATACAGTGTCACTTTTTACTGCCATGGTCATCACAGTGTCGTGCTTTTGTTCAAGGGAAGTCTAACCAGAGTCGGTCATTCTACGGTGTCTCTTGACTCATTATTCAGTCGGCCTTCCTGGTCTTTTCAGTATCATGTTCTATCACATCAGATGTTTTGGTCTTCTGCTCGTGCTGGTATGATTCATGATTGCTTTATGGCTTTATGGGCACCCATTCCTACAGACTTGGACAAATTCACTTAAAAACAGTGTAAAAATCCCCATACGCGACTATGCCCGTACTTTTCCGCGTGTATACGCGAGTCCAGCTGCAATTTTCCGCGTATGCCATTAAAATTATGAAAAAATATATAAAAATTCCCTATTTTTGGGCTGGGTTGATGGTTACTCAGGTAGTTCAACCACCCCAGCACGTGGCCAACTGTTTCCAACTGTTGAAACTACTTGGAGGGAGTATAAAAACCCCTCATGTGTATGGCCTAAGGGAGAGAGAATTATTGATATTATACTCTGTTGGTATTCCCTATCCAAGTCTGATTCCCCGTGCCTCCTGCACTTTCCCAGTTCAGTTCAGGAAACCCTTGTTTCCTTGAGATGCACATCCCTTTATATGTCATCTCGTATGCACCAGTTTGGAAGGAGTCTTAGCGAGGCAAGGGGCTGGACGGATCCAGACGACGGTCTGCTCGAAGGCCGTGGAAGGATCAGGTGATCTCTCCACTCGTTACTTTTGTACATGCTATTTATAATACAGAAGTACCGTGCTGTTCCCGAAATATACGTGTTAGTGTATGCTTTTCATATGTGAAGAATATTGGTATTTAAGCATTCATTATGATTTGTTTAATGTTATATATGGATTTCACTAACATTTAGAGTAGATATATGCTGTACAACTTGTTCTTCGTGCTGGTTTCTTCTTGTCTTTCAAGTTAAGAAGGAAGGACGGTTGCTGGGGGTTTGGACCCTGCTGGATCTACTTCAACCGTAGGACCTACGGGTAACTTTCTCATTCTACTCTATTTAGTTTTTCTGAACGTGCATGGTTGTGTGAGTCCTTCTTAGATAGCATGCCCCTGCTCTGTGGAGGTTGTAACCCAACGAACCTCTAGGGTGATATTCCCCGAAACAGCTGGAGGCCATGACTATGCAATCTTAGAGTTTAAGGTCAACTCTTGGTCACAAAAACTACACAATGTAGCTCTTTTGGGAGGAAAGTATTATGCACTATGCAATGCCAAGAATCAAGGTTACATCTAAAGGAATTATACTATGCATTGCGTAGCTCAGGGGAGGTCGGGTAAAACTAAGTTTCTTGGTCAGGAAGTTTTATGGAAAATGACTAAGTGTGGGACTGGTGCTATCGGTGAACAGTGATGAACTTTCACTCTAAACACACACTTAGCATATTTTCATGACTCAAACAACATATGTCATCCTTAACATATAAACAAATCATTTCCCTCCATGTGATAGCATTACGATAAGTGTGACACCACATACACACTTTACAATGACTGTGACGACACTTGTGTGATAGTGCTCAAAACTTTGGAAATGAGTGTGACGAATACTTACAAGGTTAGAACAACTCATTTGCACAAAGGTAGCCTCTTGTAACCATTATGACAAGCTTGTACACGAAATATGACAACCAACATGTTTAAATAAGACACTTTTCTTATCTTTTTAAAGGGATCACAACATCGTGAGAAAACCAAACGAGGAGCTTAAACGTTTATGACAGTAATGAACAAGACCAAGAGAGGCTCTGAAACTTGGTATAGGCCAAAATTTTGGAGGGGGTTGTAGTAGCTACAACACTTGGCAACACACTGGGATAACTCTATCTTCTCTGTCTCGATTGACCTATTTTATGCAAGGCCTTGGTTCTTTGGGGAGTATTGATTCATCACGCATATCACTATGGTTTCCCCACTAACCCTGTGAATAGACAAAGTCCCCGTTGCACCATTTTGGTTTAAATCAACAAGGATTCAAATTTAACATAATTTTTCAAGCAGGGAAGGGTAGTGAAGCTCACGAGTTTAAGATTTTCAAAGCATGATTTTTCATCTCTGGTGTTGCTCCGTTGCCAGCAAGCTTGGAAAGTACCCCGACGGAGTCACACGGGAACTCCAGTTCTCCAAATATATTGTTGTGTTGCAAGCCTCTACCCAAAAATTCATTGGTAGGCCTTGGTCATGCAACATAGCCTTCGCAGCTCCCAAAATGCTACGATTCTTCCTCTCATCCACCCCATTATGTTGTGGGTTGTGGGGTACTATCAACTCTTGCCGAATGCCTTCTTTCATACAAGAACTTTTGAATTCATTCGACATGTGCTCACCTCCATTATTTCTCTTGAGATCCTTCACCTTCTTGTCAGTTTATTTCTCATCCAGTGCCTTGAATTCTATGAACTTGGAGAATTTCTCATCTTTCTTCCACATGAAGAAGATCCAACACTTTTGTGAGAAGTCATCAATAAAAATGGAAAAATACTTGTATTTGGCAGTGGAGACTATCGAGAAAGGTCCACAGACATAATAGTGGATTCTTTCCAGTACTGCATGTGATTTTCTTTCCAGATCATGGAATGTGTATTTTGTTTACTTCCCCAAGGTATATCCTTTGCATACACCTTGCTGCTCAATTGTTCCTTAGAGAGGCTAGTGGTTATTTATTGCATAATATTCAAGGCACCATGATGCAAATGGAAAAGTATTATGTGCCAAATTTCATCGACATTTCTACCCTGCACTTTCTCTTCCTTAGTTCTCAATGTAGCACAATATTCCACATATAGCTTATACAGGTTCTTCACACTAACCTTGATATTCTTCACCTGTCTCATGGCTACGTGTCAAGGGAATGCTTTCCCTTTACTAAAGATCGCATCATAACCACATTCATCCAAAACTACAACAGAGATGATATTTTTCTTTAGGGACAAAATGAACACGACATTCTTGAGTATGAGAGGGGACCTCGACTCCCTTTAAAAGGTGATTGTACAATCTCGTTCATGATTTATTTTCTGGCATCCCCTAGCTTGATGTGCATCTAGATATATTTCTCCTCTAGGTCACTGAAAAATTATCTACACCCTGTCATGTGGAATGATGCACCTGGGTCCAAGTACCACACACTCCCCATCGGTGTGCTTTCCATGCATGTGATAAGGGTAAATTCAGGCTCAAACTGTGAAGCCAAGGTTTCACCTACTACTCCTCCTGAGGTATTTTTGGTTGCCTTAGTCTGTGAACACTTCGTGGCATAGTGCTTGAATTCATGACAATTGAAGCATTTAATTTTGGACAAATATTTCTTCTTTCCCCCTTGCCTAGACTCTGTTTTGGATTAATATTTCTTCCCTTTTACCTTCTTACCCTTTCCAATCAGTGAAAATTATTCTTCATCCTTGCCCTTGGATGAAATCCCATCGATGGTATTCTTCCTTATTTCCTCCTATACAAAATCATACCATAACCATTCCCAATTCCATGGTTTCTCCCTCTCGTTTACTGAATCTTGGTAACTATGTCAGCTCTTGGGAACACCTGAAGAGATAGGCTTACCAAGCAATATTTTGCGACATTAACACAAACCATGACAATTTAATCACGAAGTTGTGTGAAACTTCTCAGATACTACGGAATATTTTCATTATTTTGAACCTTGATATTTTGAAGTTTATCCTTGAGAACCAACTTCCTTTGGTCACTACTATTCTCAAACAATTCTTCCATTGCTTTCCACATTGCGTAAGGAGTTTATTTCCCATGGATATTTTAGAAAATGTGATCTCACACTCCCTCCAAGATTATTCTCCTCGCCTTCACTAAAAATGCAGCAATAAATTCCTAATTTAATTTTCCCTTTGATTAAATTAGGAGAAAATCAAAATTCCACAACAACAAACAACTTGAATGAGTTAACGGAGTTATTATCACTCAGTTAGTTTAGTTAATTCGAGTTGGAGGGTGAACTTGAGTTGTGTATAGTGATTCCTAAATTTTAGGAGCCTAGGTTGAGTTAATTTCAGTTGTAACAATTTAATTCAGTGCAATTGAGTTAAGGTCAGTTAACCTAGTTCCAACTGTTGGAGGAACTAGCAGGAGGTCTAGTAGTGGGGTGCATATTTAGTGTTTAACCAGTTAATTGATCAATCAACCTAAATTAACTCATGTCAAATAATTTTCCCAATTGAGAGTGGAGTTAAAGGGTAATGTACTATCAGTTGTAGAATATTCAAAATTGTACATGTCATGCATGCAGTCAAAGGAAGGGCTAAAGGAATTGCGCAATTCTCATTGAGGAATTTTCGTAATTAATAGGGGCTTAATTCCCAAGGAAACAATGCAAGGAAATAGGAGCTTGGAGTCTTGGAAATTTGGCTAAGTGTTGGCCAAGGTCAATAAGTCAGGAAGAGGATATTGTATTCATCCAAATTCTTTGATTAATGCAATACATATAGTAAGGGGTTTTGAGAAGTTGCTTTCCCTTGGTCTCTGTGTATGTGTGTTGAATCTTGATGCATGTTATTGATTTGTATTATTTATCATGAATTTACTTTCGTATATTGGTAGAGTAGATTAGAGTCTTATGTTTTATTAAATTTCATGAGCAGTTTGAATCTACCCATTAATTTCTACATGGTATCAATTTCTAGATTCATAGTAGAGAAGCGAATTTGAAGTTTTCATTGCAGGAGGATTCGAGGTTGCATATCAAGTTGCAATAGTTCTTCAGAACTGAGAAGATGACTTTCAATGGACTAAGGCTTGAGTTTTCCCTTGAGGGAAGCTAAAATTATGTTTCATGGAGGGACAATATTGAGGCAGTACTGGAGGATAATTGGTTGAAGGACTACTTTGATAATGATGTTCCGAAACCAACAATAATTGATGCTTAGAATTTAGCAGAATGGAAGAAGTGTGTTTCTAGGGAAAGGAGAATCATATTGGAGGGAGTTCGATATCATATTATCTTGAATATCCATGGGAAAAATATTTCGTATTCAATTTGGAAAGAACTAACATATTTTTTTTAGAATAATCATGACCACAGGAAGCTTGCGCTCAAGGACAAGCTTCGTAATATAAAGATACAAAAGAATGAACTAATTTCGCAGTACTTGAGCAGGTTTACAAAGTGTCATGATTAACTTTGCGGGGTTGGTGTTACTGTTTCTGAAGAATATTTGGTATCTCTAGCCCTGTTGGGTCTTCCCAAGAACTAACACAATTATCAAGATTTTGTAAATGGTAGAGAGAAACTACCACAGTGGGAGAGGTTATGGTCTGATCTAGTGCGAGAAGAAATAAGGTTAAGCAACAGAGATGGGGCCTCACCCAAGGATGAGGATAAGGAGAATTGTGCCTTAGCTGGAAATGAAAATAAAGGGAAAGGGAATAAATCCCAATCCAAAGGAGATTTCATTCAAGGGGGAAAGAAAAATGACTTGTCTGAAATCAAGTGCTTTCATTTTCATGAATTCGGGAACTACACAACGAAATTCCCACACATGAAAAAAATCAAGAAGACCTCGGGATCAATAGAAGGTGAAACTTTAACTTCACAATTTGAGCTTTATTTTACCCTCATTGCATGCATTGAAATAAAAATGATGGGTAGTGTGTGGTATCTGGATAGTGGTGCCTCATTCCTTATGATGGGCAACTGAGAATTTTTTAGTGACTCGGAGGAGAAGGACCTCCAGATGCACATCGATATGGGAGATGATGGGAGGTATAACATGAGTGGTATCGATACAGTTACTTTTTAGAAGGATCATGGCTCCCCTCTCAGGCTCAATGATGTGATTTTTTTCTGGGTCTAAAGAATAATTTGGTTTCCATCATGGTGTTGGAAGACCCTAGCTATGATGTGATATTCAAAAAAGGACAGGAATTCCTAATACAGATTGCCACGATACAAGTGAAGCATATCAGGGTTTGGGTGAAGAAACTTTATAGGTTGGATGTGGCATATTGTGTTTCTTTGAGCACAAAGGTAGAAAAGGTGCATAACCGAGATGTCGGTGAATTATGGCATAGAAGACTTTTAAATTTTCACCATGGAGCTTTGAATATCATGCAACAGATCACCAGAAGCTTCCCCAATGGATAAATATAGCAACATAATACATGAAAAGGGTGTACCTTGGAGAATTACACAAAATCCACCTTTAATGATTGGGATAGCAAGGCACATGCAATCCTTGAAAGGATCCACTTTGATGTATGTGGACCTTTCTCGAAAGCCTCCACGACCAAGCACAAGTATTATGTTATATTTGTAGACGATTTCTCACATTAGTGTTGGATTTTATTCATGTAGAGGAAAGACCACACATTCTCAAAATTTGTTTAATTTAAATAATTTGTTGAGAAATAAACTAGAAACAAAGTCAAGGCTCTCAGAAGCAATAACGCTGGTGAATATGTTTCGAATGAGTTCAAAAATTTATGTGAAAAGGAAGGCATTTGATGAGAGTTGACATCACCCCATAACCAAAAACAAAATGGGGTGGATGAGAGGAAGAATAAAATTATTCTAGAAGTAGCATGGGTGATGTTGCATGATCAGGGCCTACCTTTGCACTTGTTGGCCAAAGCATGCAACACATCGGTATATGTGAAAAACAAGATTCTGCATCAGATTCTCAAGATCAATACAACAAAATAAGCTTTTTCAAGGAATAAATAGATGTGTCACAGTTCAAGATCTTTGTATCATTAGTATATTTCCATGTTTACAAGGAAAAAGCTAGAGTTGACAACAGAGTTGAGAATATTTTGAGGTTACACATATACACCTCACAACTATCGGGTGTACCTTCCATCTCTCGAGATGAAAATTGTTTGTAGAGATGTGAATTTCGATGAAGAGAAGGCAATGAAGTGTTACCTTGAGAGGGAGCTTCAATTGCATGCAGATCATGAGATTTTGAATCCAAAGGAAGAACCTCAAGAAGATGTGGAGCAACCATAGGCAGAAGAGTAGAGAGTGGATATAGTCACTTAAGCAGAGACATCTAGGGAAGGAAGGAAGCGGACCAGGGAATTAGATGACAGATTATTATAGTATGCTAGAGAGAATTTGGGAGCTCCCACATCACAGCGCATGAAGAGGAGGTCACCAGAACAGTACACATGCTACATGGTTCTAATGAGTGAGCTAGTATAGATAAAACCAACCTCATTCAAGGAAGAAGTAGAGTAGCTAGTATTGGTTGATGTTGTGGTAGAGAAATATGCTTCCATTGTCTGAAAATGTGTTTGGGAAGTGGTCCACAGACCTGTAGACAAGTCAGTGGTGGGTACGAAATGGATTTACAAGGTAAATCATACATCATATAGAATCATTGAGAAGCAGAAGGCCATATTCGTGGCCAAGGGGTACTCTCAAGTATAAGGGATTGAATATGAAGAGACATTTTCTCTTGTAGCAAGCTAATCTTCCATCAGATCAATTCTAACTTTGGCTTCATAGATGGGGTGGAAAATCCACCATATGGATGTGAAGTCAAAATTCCTCAATGGAGTGATTGAGGAGCAGGTGCAAACTGAACAACCTGAAGAATTTTAGACCTTTGACATAGAGTCACATGTGTGTTGACTCAAGCGAGCATTGTATGGGTTGAAGCAAGCACCTCGTGCTTAGTACACCAGGATCGATAGCTACCTCACCGAGTTGGGCTTCACCAAATGTGAAGTAGATGCAAACCTTTACAACATTCTGGTAGAAGGAAAATTGTTGATTATAGTTTTATATGTTTATGACTTGATTTTTACTGGTGATGAAAAACTTATCAAGTCTTGCAAGGAGGATCTTGTCAGAGAATTCGAAATGAAATACATGGGTTTGATGCACTATATCCTTGGTTTGGAAGTATGGTGGAAAGAAGGGGAATTATTTGTCTCTCGAGAAAAGTATTCCAACGCGATACTTCAAATGTTACACATAGACAAATGAAAACCCATGGAGACTCATTTAGAGACCAATTGGAGGAAAGAGGATCCCACTTTAGGTGAGGAAGTGGATGCTACCATGTACAGGTAGTTGGTGGGATTACTTATGTATCTGGTGAACACAAAACCATACATTGTTAGGAAAAATACTGAGAGGGAGGGTGAAACAATATTTTAAATCTTAATTTACCTTCTAATTTTCTATTCATATTATGTACGTGACTTTGATGAGGTAAACCTGCATATTTATGCTACTGTTATGAAGGCAACCACTGTATATCTAGTGAGGTATCTTTTCAATTAATTCTTTATTATTTTAACTTGACCCATTGTATCATTACTTCATTAGGAATTAATTAAAAAATCATCAAGTGCAGTAAGAACAGAATAAATCATCATGCATAGTCAACACATATGAACACCAGGATTTTTAGGTGGAAACCCAATGTGAGAAAAAAGCAATGCTTCTGCCTTCTTCTTCAATTAAGAAAAATATTCTTTACAATATTGTATGCATAGATTCATACCAATACACAGACACCCACCTGCAAAAGTCTACAATCTTCTCTCGTTCTCCAACACCTACTAGAAGGAAGCTACAAGCCCCTTACCTACAATTGTTTATGGATCACTAGATCCACTTTATTGAAACATTACAGCTTGTAGGCCACCTTTCATAAAATTTTCAAACTGGACCCACTACCATCATCAAATCATTGAATCAATAAATCAATCATTGAATTTAAATTAACCATTGCAACCAATCAAATGAAACCATAACAGATCATATCAATGCACTGTCAATTATTAAGCCATCACTGAAATCAATTGTTGCCACTACAAACCTTGATAAAAAATATTTCAAAATTTATACACTATTGTTATGAATAATACCCGCATATGCGCACACTTTTCCTTAAGAAAACATGCGCACATATCTTAAAACATATAAACCTTAGACTGAATCACCACACTGTTGAAATCAATCATAGAAACACATTTTTCCTTCATCACAGATCTTTGAACCACTTATAGATCAGTACATACCAACATTAATGCAATTCAATATTTAATTTATAAACCATTCAACTCAACCATAATTGTCACATACATAATGAAATGAAGAAGCCATCATCAAAAGACCGTAGTAATAACAACCAAACTAATTAGACATCATTAACTGCTCATACTTCAGAAACCCCAGACTATTGTTTAGTCAATTTAATGCATTAAATTGCTACCATAAATTATCTACCAAAGTTGGTAATCTTGTGAAGTGCAAGTGCACTATATATGTTAGAAGTCTTTACTTAATTCATTGTGTTAATTTTATATGTTTAAAGTTGTTTTAGGATTTTTTGTTTATTTCAATGTCTAAATGGAATTGAGAAACTAAAACTTATAATTTGTGAAATTAAATCTAAATTCAACTAAGTTCCAAAATTATGATTAAAATACTATCTTAGCTTGTTAATAGTTAATGATTGACTTTGAGAAAACTAAATTTCTAGAAACAAGAAGGAGATTTAATATTTTTTTATTCTTTTGGAATCTTTATATGAATGAAATTTAAACCAAGAAATCACTAAAGAGTATTCACACTTATTAAAAGAAATATTTTAATGATTGAAAAATAAAAGTTGCAAGAAGGAAGAAAATGAAATTTTTATTTAAGAAAGGAAACTAATCTATGATAAACTTATATTGCTTGAAAATAAATTAATCTAAATGATGAATCGTAAGCTATAATAAATCAATCTATGCCGGCCACTATGATAAATTATCTCTAAATATATCCAATTATAAACAAAGCATCTATCTTAACATAACCATATTATGCAAATGAAGATACCAAACAGTGAAGCAACAATGATAAACCAAATCATCTATACTATAGAAATCCAAAACAAATTGCAATGTAAATGAAAACAAAGCATATGTCTATAGTATGAAATTAAATCATGTATTCGGGCTACAAAACACAAATGAAGACAGAGTATATCTATGCTATAAATCACAACGGAAACAAAGCATGCATCTATATGAAAAATACATCAAAAGCAAGAAAAAATGAACTATGAAAGAACAAGAAATTAAACAAATAAACCTCTTCTGTGCAGGGGACCTCCACAACAGAATGGATTCTGATCTATTCCCTACTAGCTATGCATTAATATTCCAGAATGCTTAATTCTTTAATTAGTGAATAAAACAGAGTTTCAAAATATAACAATCTCGCAATAATTCGAACTTGTTTCATAATTACACATCCTGGTATTTATAATAGTCTTGTATTAAATTTTTGAAGCTTTCACGCCTTTGGAGACTAAGAAAACTATGTATGAAACTCTAAACAGAAATATGAATTGTATCACTTCACGATTTGCTACGTGGAGAGAAAATTGTGAAGCCTCGATCTTTCTCGTTTGCTTGTTCCGGTTCCTTTTTTGACCAACCCTTTGACCACAATCCTAGGCTCTTTATTTCTCTATTATGGGCAGATATGTAGGATAGGATCCATAACCGGATCATTAATCAACTACCCATGTGTTTCGCTTCTTCATTGATTCCTCGAAACCTATTGAATTGTGTTGGTGGCTATAGAAACATAATTTAGCTACAGAATTGCATTAATTCTGTGGCTAAATACAAATTTATTCTAATAATAAGGAAAATCTGAGAATATGAAAAATAGATCATTAGGATACCTTACCAGTCTAAAATTTTCATTTCAATGCTTGTTTGAGCTTACGGAGTTGTCAAAAAGAAGGAAATATAGTGAAAATGGATGTCAAAATTGAGGCATTCTTGAGGCTCTACATACCCCCACTGGGAGACCATTGCATGTCCTCATGCAAATAAAAAATTGTGAGTCTCCATCATGTTACTGCATCTGCCCTGATACTTCTACCAAGACATATAATTTCATCTTATTTTTCTTCCTTGTGGTTACATCTACTCTTGGCTTCCTCATTAGAAGTTTATATTTAAAGTTTATGATATGCTTTTTTAGTTGTTTATTCTTCTTTTTCAAGTTTTGTTTTTCTTAAACCATAAAACTAGATGTAAAAGAGTATTATCATTTATGGTCTTCTCAATTTGATTATGCAAATTCAGAGCTTCATGTTCCTATTTGATATGCCTATTCAATGTCTTTAGTTTAAATATTTCTTGCTTTAGAGTATTCACAACTAGAGGTTCTTGTGGACTATAAGGTTGTTCTTCAAAACTTGATGTCCTTCCTGCATCTCCTTTATCTAAAGACTCAATATAGTCATATATTTCCTGTTGCATAGGATCAATCTTTTGAGTTCTTCGACTTAGAACATGCGTGGTGAAATAGTAGCGGGTGATGGCACCCCAAGACTTTCTTCTAAATTGACAAGTTATGTCTCTTTTGAAGATGGCTCTTTTGTTGTTTTTCCGAGTCTAGAACTTCTTCTTACTGGTCGCGTAGGACTTTGAATTTTTGGTATTTCTGTGTTTATGACTTTTTCCTTTCCTTTTATGATATCCTCTTTCTTTTTATCAACTTTCTTCTTGAATTTTCCCAAAAGTTCTGCAATGGGGATTTCATCCTCTGACTGTTCCTGAGATGGTTATTCATTCTCAGCAATGCTTTCAACTTTTATTTTTCTTCCTCTTTTTTCCTTATTACCACTAGGTTGTTCTTGTTATTTTTCTTGGAAATGATTTCAGATTAAGAAATTTTCCCAAGTGTCCCCTAGGCTTTCAAGATGGAATTCAATAAGAATTTTTATTAATCCCTGATGATACATTGTATTATCTATGAATTGAATTTTCTTTTGTATAGTTCCTACCATCTTCCTCAAGCTATGCAATAAAAAGTATGGAATATTTATTTCCCTATATTCAAGAAAAATCATTAACAACCTAGCATGATAAAAGAACATACATCTGAACCTTCCCTCACAGGTAAATTTTTTTTGGATTATCAATAACATATTTCTCCATTTTCATTTAAGATTTGAGCTAGGAATTCCTTTTCTAAAAATGCTAGTATCCATACATGGGTTCTTTAGGAAGCTTTTCCATCCTTCTCCTCTGATTCCTCTATTTTTAAACCATCTTTCTCCTGTATTTGGTAGTCCAGTAGCTTCTGCTATGATATATTATATGAGTGCAAGCTTGATATCACTGATTTCAACTTCTACTCCATCAAAAGCTCTGGAGAAGGAATTAGTAACTTATTTATGAAACCCTTTTAATTTCTCCACAAAATTGAGGAACTGTGCTCTCTGTAAAATTTCCTTCATTTGCGGGTAACCTTCCATAAACTTTCTCCCTATAGGCTATGTCCTCTCAATTAATCCCATAGCTTTCGAGAAGCTTCACCTTTAGGACTGCCTCTTTTGATAGGGTAAACTGAGGGTTTCAGTATTAGTTTGGGAATGTGGATGAATTATGTTGTGGAATGGTCGATACATGCGGATGAATGAGTGAATGAGCAAGGCTTCAGGGTTATTAAGAGCATGAGTGGGGTTTTAAAATGTAAAATGACCGTTTGGATTATTAACCAATGAAATCGGAATTAACGATGGGGATACCATGTAAATGATGAGGTTTTAGTGGCGGAATGTGAAATTGGATTTTGATTTGACATGATCAGTCATTTTAATAATTTCAATTGAGCTGGTGGTATAAAATGATCATCTAATTCATATGTCAATGTTTGCAACCTTATTATTAAAAAAAAAATTGTATTTGCATACCTTAGACATTGCTAACCTTCAATTTTTTCTTCTTGTATTTGTTCTTCAGGTGTTCTCTAGTGTATTTGGAGAAGAAGAAAAATTCTTCTTAACCAACTTCATATCAGCATTATCCTGAAAAATCTTGACAAATTCCTCTTTTGTCAATGGCTTGTGATAGATCCTTAGTCGATGTCCATTTATAAGGAGAGGAACTTTTTCTTCATCAATAATTCTAGTCCTAACTGCTCCATTATCAAAGACTCTCTCAATATCATAAGGCCCAAGCCAATGAGTTTGAAATTTCCTTTGAAAATATTTAAATTTTGAATAAAAAATAAGTGCCTAATCTCCTGCTTGAAATTTTCTTTCTTTGATGTATTTGTCATGCCATATGGGTCTATGTTGTTGAACTAGGTTGGTCTTTTGAATTGCATCTTGCCTTATCTCATCAAGCTCATTGAGTTGTTCCATTCTATGCCTTTTTTCCTCTGACCAGTCAAGTCCCAGTTTGACTGCTGTTTTAAAGGTTTTTATTTGGAACTCTATTGGAAACAATACTTGCTTCCCATAAATAAACTCATAGGGAGTATGTCCTATTGTGCTTCTTCATGTGGTAGGTAGGCCCATAAATATTCTGGAAGCTTTTCTACCCAATCCCTCCTATGCAAATGTACAATCTTTGTGAGGATTTCTTCAATCACATTATTAGTAGGTTCTACTTGTCCATTTTCTTGTGGATGATATCGAGTGGACTTTCTATGCTTAATTTTGTATTCTTCCACGATCTTTTGCACCATTATGGATGTAAATTGAGTTCCTTAATCTGTCACAATTTCCCCTGGGACACAAAAACAAATAAAAATATCCCTAAAAAGAAATGAAAATACAACATTTTCATTAGCAAAGGAAACTGATTTAGCTTCTACCCATTTAGTGACATAATCAGTGCACACAAGAATATACCTTTTTTGTCTTGCTAGTGGATTGATTGGTCCAACAAAATCCAAACCCCATTTTTCAAAGGGTTCAATGAGTTCATGTGGTTGTAATCACATTTCATATGAAGGAACAGGTTTCCCCATTCTCTGAAAACTATCACATCTTTTAACATATTCCTTGGCATCCTTGAAAAGGGAAGGCCAATAATATCCTAAAAGAAGGATTTTGTAGGCAGTTCTCTTGTCAGCAAAGTGTCCTCTACATGGCTCATCATGACATGCCTTTAGTATTTCAGGTATTTCATCTTCTCGTACACATATCCTAATGATGAGTCTGGACCTGTCTTGTAAAATTCTTCATTTACCCATGAATAAGATGCACTCATTTGAATTATCTTCCTCTTTTCTCTAGGAAACAAAAATGATATCAGTTTTCCTGTGTTTAAATAATTAGCAATCTTTGAAAACCATGGAGATTAGTAGATATTGCAAAAATAAATTCATCAGGAAAACTATCTTCTACTGGTGTATCATTGTTATCATTTTGAATTCTAGACAAAAAGTCAGCAACTATGTTTTTTTTTCTAGGTCGATCTAAAATGGTGATATTAAATTCTTGCAATAATAGTAACCATATTGTGATTCTACCATTAGTAATTGATTTATTCATTAGATATCTAATTGCAGAATGATACATGTGAATGAAAGTTTCATATCCAGTGATGTAATGTTTGAATTTGTTAATGGCATGGACAACAACTAAAAACTCTTTTTCAGTAACAGTATAATTTAACTTTGTCGGAGTCAAAAAATTTCTTGTATAGTAAATGGCATAAGGGGTCAAGTATTTTTGTCCCAATACAACTCCCAAAGTTGTCTCTAAAGCATCAGTTGATATATGAAAAGGAAATTTACAGTTTGGTCCTCTTAAGATGGGTGCTTCAGAAATATTTTCTTTCAAAGTTTCAAATTCCTTTTGGCACTCAGGATTCCAATTAAATTCACAATCCTTTGTGAGAAATTTGAAGAGTGGAATTGAATGTCTAATTGGAATTGAGAAACTAAAACTTATAATTTGTGAAATGAAATCTAAATTCAACTAAGTTCCAAAATTATGATGAAAATCCTATCTTAGCTTGTTAATAGTTAATGATTGACTTTGAGAAAAATAAATTTATATAAACATATGATGAGACAAGGAAAATTATGATAGGCATGATGCAGCAGGTGATGGAGCTGCATATTGGTGGAAGACCAGACGGGGCAGTAGAGCCTCAAGTTGACGGGGGTTCCAAAGAAGGAAGGGGAATCAGTACTTATCAGCCCCCTCATACTCCCTAGCGTGGGCTAGTTGGTCATCCTGGATGAACCTGAACCAGAGACTGAGCCATACCTAGTTGCAAATTTGGTCCACTCAGTTTCATCTGGCATTGGTGAGTATGAGGGGTTGGATGCCTGAATTAAGTTGGTGATGTATTTTTGGGAGTATATTCACCTCAAGGAGAGGTGTGCTACATGGCATGGGACCCATTATAGAGGAGGATCATCCAACCAGGACATACAAAGGATAGCTGGGAAGGTTACACTTCCAAACTTGGATGGGTCAGCGAAGAGTTTAGCAAGGGCATGGATACAAAATCTAGACACCTATTTCCACCTGAAAACTCATGCGAGAAACTAATACCGTATGGTTTTCCACCCTTCATTTGGAAGGGGATTACCAAGAGTGGTGGTATCATGGGCTGATCATATTGGGACACATCCATATCACTACTTACACGGAGTTAACCCGAAGGCTACTGGAGAGGTTTGAGAGGGAATACCCAGAGTTACATTTCAGGGAGTTAGCCCATATGAGACACACTAGCAGCATAGAGGTTTTCATCACAGAGTTCCATAGATTGGTAATGATGGTGACAGATATATTAGAGGCTTGGATGATTATGCTATTTGTCAAGGGGCTTGTTGAACCTTTGGGTGGTTGGGTGAGGGCTTATCAACCCACATCACTTCTGGATGTTATTTCCATGACCTGGGATATGATTAGTGCAGTGCCCAAGACTCAGATTTTTTTCCCACTAGACCCACGACCCCATAGAGGAACTGAGATAGTAGGCCACCAGAGATGGATGGAGGACATGGTCATTTGGAAGATGATACCCGAATGGACCTTAGGAGGAGGAGGTTTTTTTTTACATGCTAGGAGCCTTGGGCACCTGGGCACAAGTGCACCAAGGGCAAGGACCATTTCATTGAGGTTTTTTCAGATAGTGAGCCAAATGAGGAGGTTGAGATAGCAGATGATCTGGGAGATGAGGGAGGACCACCACTACCACCACCTAGAGGAGGATCGTTTTCCCCAATCAGGGGAGTCCTTGCTTCACTTTGGGGATTGTCAAAGTACTTGACACTCTAGATTAGGGGGACCATATAGGGGCAACGTGTGTCAGTCCTAGTAGACAATGGGGGCACCCACAACTTTATTGATGCCTAGATGATGGAGCGTAGGGGAATCCAAACAGAGACATTTGAGGGGTTCTCCATTTTGGTTCCAAGAGACCAGACCATGCACTACACGAAGTATGTTCCCGGGATGACTTTGAGGATGGGGAACTACTCACTCACTGATCACTTTTTGTAGTTTATGTTCCAGACATAAACGTGGTGTTGGGTGTCTAGTGGTTGTACACATTGGGGAAGGTCACCAATGATTGGAAGAAGTTGGATATGGATTTCAAGGGGGTAGATGGGAAGATGGTATTACTGGGGGGAATGCACTCTTATCCACCTCAGACAGTTTCAGTTCACCAGATGGAGGAAAATCTATGACATGGAGATGTGGAGTGGAAAGTTGAGTTTAGGATTTCAAAGACAGGGGCACAGGCACAGTCTACGCATCCAGATATACTGGCCTTGTTGGAGAAGCACCAGGGGGTTTTTGGGGATGTCTCGCTAGGCAGACCACCAAACCGTGGATTTGGGCACACTATTGAGTTGTAGGATGGGGTGAACGGAGTCATAACCACCCCCTATAGGCACCCAAAGGACTATAAGGATGCAATAGACAGGGCCATTCAGGAGTTTCTGAGGTTGGGTCACATTAGCACTATCTCGAGTCCCTTCACTTCTTCTATTTTGCTGGTGAAGAAGAAGGATAAGACACTTTGCATGTGTATTGACTATTGGGCCCTCAATAAGAAGATATTGAAGAATAGATATCCCATCCCATGCATTTACAAGTTGGTGGATGAGCTTAGGGGAGCGAAATACTTCTCTAAGATAGATCTACGCTCGATATATCATTAGATCTGTGTGAGGGAGAAAGATATCCAAAATACTGTCTTGCACTTTCACTATGGTCATTTCTAGTTCTTTGTGATGCTTCTGGTGAGGGAGTTGGGGTCATTTTGACACAAGGAGGCCATCCCATCGCATTTGAGAGCAGTAAGTTGCTACCTCATGAGTGGTTGTACTCAGTGTATGACAAGGAGATGTTGGCTATAATGCATGCGCTAGCCAAATTCAGAAAGTATTTAGTGGGCAACCGGTTCAAAGTGAATACTGATCACAACAGTCTTTCGTTTTTCTTAAAGTATCAATCATTATAACAGAGACAACAAAAATGGGTGAGTAAGCTCTAGGCTTACGATTTTGAGATCGAGTATGTGAAGGGAAAGCATAATTTGGTAGCAGATTCCCTCTTTAGGAGACCCACAACTGTGTCCCTAATGGATGTTATGCATGACTGGAAGGCTCAACTTTTCATTGAGTACTCCAAGGATAGGCAGGATTGTGATATATTGGATGGCACACACAGGATGACAAATTCCGAGTTATGGATGATGTGATATACTATAAATACCGAATCTATTTTGTGCCAGGATCTCAGGTTAAGGAGAGGATTATGTAGGAAGCCCATGATTCCCCCTAGCAGGACATGCATGCTTCCTCAAGACATACCTTGTTGTTAGAGACATGTTCTCTTGCTGGGGGCTGAAGGGGGATGTGTTGAATCACATGAGGGATTCTGTGGATTGTCATAGGAATAAGGTAGAGCTTTCACATCCAGCCAATTTATTATAGCCGCTTCCTGTCCCAGAGAGGAAGTGTCGGAGAGTGTATCCATGGATTTTATCATGGGGCTTCTAGCTACGCAAGGACGAGATTTCATTTATGTAGTGGTTGACAGATTTACTAAGTTTTCCCATTTCTTCGCAATTCCATCGAGATTTTCAGCCTCCTAGGTGGTTGAGTAATTCTTCCGGGAGGGCTTCTGGTTTCATGGTCTTCCCAAGACCATTATGTGTGACAGAGATAACATATTTATGGGGGATTTTTGGCAGGAGTTATTATGGATGGTGGGGACAAAGCTTACACCCAGCACTAGATATCACCCGCAAACCGATGGGAAGACCGATATCATGAACAAGTTTTTGGAGGGGTACCTACGCAACTATGTGACAGGTCACAAGAGAGCGTGGGTCAAGTGGCTTCATCTCAGGGAGTTTTTCTACAACACCACTTACCACATGTCTATAAATATGTCTCCTTTCCGAGCGCTCTATGGATATCATGCACTCACTTTTTTTGACATGATATTTGGAGATAGCATGGCCCCATGGGAAAAGGATTTGGTTCAAGAGAGCCATGAGATTCTTCGAGCTCTCAATAACAACTTTCAAGTGTCTCAAAATCAGTAGAAGATATATGATGATAAGCACATGGTGGAGAGATGGTTTGAGGTAGGAGACATGGTATACCTATGCCTGCAACCATATAGGAAGTCTTCACTCAAGCAGAAGGGTGCAAAAAATATTCGACCACGGT
Organism: Pinus albicaulis; assembly: GCA_034641835.2. Lineage (NCBI taxonomy): Eukaryota > Viridiplantae > Streptophyta > Pinopsida > Pinales > Pinaceae > Pinus > Pinus albicaulis. Next base: position 536,817,542 of record CM076572.1, read on the forward strand.
TTTATGGGCCTTACAAGGTGTTTAGGAGTGTGTCTTATGATTTGGAGTTGCATTCAGAGAGATAGATCCACAATGTGTTGAAGGTTGCAACAAGAAACAATGAAATTGGCATTCGAAACAACATCCTTGATCCTAGTGAAAATTAAGCACCTACACTAGGTGGGGCCCACACAGTCTATTTTTAGGTGGATGTCTATTTATAGATGCATGAGAAAATTCTATTTATAGATGATGTCTATTAATAGATGTATGTGCAAGTTCTATTTATAGATTGCATGTATATTTATAGATGCATGTCAACTATTATTATCCCTTAATATTAGTTGGACAATAAACAGTAATACATTCTCAATGTGGACTTGAAAATAGTTAACTAAAGTGGAAAATAAGTTAGCTAAGTGAATTTCAAGTTAAGAGGTTGGTTGGTGGGACATGCAGGTTGACTTGAGTTGTAATAGAGTGATTCTAGTTGTAACAAAGTTGGAAGTGCATTGGTGCATTAGTTAATGCAAGTTGTAAATCAGTTTAACTCAATTAAGTAAGTTAAAGCTAGTTGTGCTAGTTGTAACCGTAGATACACTAGTGAGAGATCAAGTGAATTAAATATTAATTAATTCAAATGTAGTGTTCTCACATGCAACTGATGTTTTTACTATTATTAGCTACATGCATGTCAGATCTAGTGGAGACCCAATTGAGTTCTAGATGAAAGGGAAGATAACTATCAGTTGTGATATTAGAAGGCTACCCAAGTGTAGTTATAACACCACAGGATGCCCATGATACTTAGTGAAATTTAGGAAGGCTGAAATCCCTTGTGATTAAGGATTTCATTCATCAGGAACTGTGTGAGAAAGGCAGGCTGTTTGGAGACAGTAAATTGGCTAAGGAACTTGCCAATTTTTGTAAGACAGTGTGAGACTATTGTATATTGTACTTAGAGCTCTTGGATTAGAGTTTTGTATGAGATTTTTTCATGATCCATGATATATAAATAATATATGATAGTGGGGTTTTTATATTTATGCTTTCTCGGTAAAAACATATGTGTTATGTGTGATTGATCTTTCCTCTTGATATTGCAATTGGCGATCATGTTTTAAATTCCGCAGAGATTTTTGTAGAAGCGACTATGTATTTAACAGTGGCATATAATTGTTAGATCAGGAGAATCCAATATATACATGCATAATTTGTATTAAAATTTCTACATGGTATCAGACCACAGAAGATTGCAATTTTGAAGTAGGAGCTAAGTTTGTTGGTGGAAACAATTCGAATTTGCTGCAAGAATTTCTATGGCTTGGGGCTAGAGTATGCACTCGAGGGCAGCTCGAAATACATTTCTTGGAAGGACAGGATGGAGGCGGTGCTCGAAGATAATGGATTGAAGGAATTCATTGACAAAGATGTTCCTAAGCCTACTTCGACAGATGATGCATTACTTGATGCATGGAAAAAGAAAGTGGCAAGGGTTAGGAGAATTGTGTTGGAAAGAGTACGAGACCATATTGTCTCAACCCTTCATGGGAAAGCCACACCATATGCTATGTGGAAGGCTTTGACGGATATGTTCCAAAGCAGTAGCGACCATAGGAAATTGGTGCTCAAAGATTAACTCAGGAAGATCAAGATGGAAAAGAACGACACTATTCCGATATACTTGGGAGTGTAGGAATAAGTGTTGCTGATGATGATTTGGTGAGTTTGGCTCTCTTGGAACTTCCTAAGGGTTGGCACAGTTGTGAAGACTCTGTCAATAGACAGGAAAAACTATCGGATTGGGAAGGAATATGATCAAATCTAGTGTAGGAGGAGTTCAGTAGGAACACCAAAGATGGCTCTTCATCTAAGCATGATGATGAAGAGGATTTTTCTTTGGCTGCCAAGGTGAAGAAGGGGAAGGGGAAGAAATTCCATTCTAAATCTCAAGCCAGTGAAGATGGCAAGGAGCACAACATGTCCAAAGTGAAGTGTTTTCTTTGTCACGAGTATGGACATATTTCCACAAATTGTCCACAAAAGAAGAAGAACAAGATGTCTGTTGGAGCTATAGCTGGTGAGGCTCTTGCCTTGCAATTTGAGCTTGATTTCTCATTGATCGCATGCATGGATTCAAGTGCATTGGGATCAGGGTGGTACTTGGATAGTGGTGCTTTCTTTCACATGACGAGAGATAAGAAAATTTTTAGTAACTTGGAGGAGAAAGATCTCCAGATGCATATTGATATGGGTGACAATGGATGATACAGTGCTACTGGCATTGGTACCATTACCTTTCAGAGGGCATCACGTAAACTCTTTCATTTAAAAGATGTAATGCATGTACCAGGTTTGAAGAAAAATTTAGTCTCAGTCGCAATGTTAGAGGATAGAGGCTAGGATGTTGTCTTTAGTGAAGGAAAAGTTTTCCTGCGACACAAAGCAACAGGGAAAGCCAAGAAGGTTGGGATTTGAGTTAAGAATCTCTATAGATTTGATGTAGATGTGATTTCTAAAGAGATTCCAACCATGGGGAAGTGTGAGAAAGCCATGCAATTGACCCTTGAGAGGGAGCTAGATTTGCATGCAGGTAAGAGTGAACCTCAAGATGTGGAGCAGCCACAAGATGAGGATAATGGAGTGGGAGAACCACTCATGCAGAGCAATTTCGAGCTAGATGGGCAAAGGGAGTGCATGCAGCTATACCACTAGGTGAGAGGTGGGGCGACATGCATGAAGAAATTTTTGGGCAGGATTCATTGAGATCGTGTGGATCTCATGAATCGAACCTCGCTACGAGGAGCCCACAGAGAAGCATTAGCAGGATCAGTTGGATTGATGCACTCAGATGTCGTAAGGAAATGAAATCAAAGTGACAGTGTCAGATACTGGAGTTCAGATCAAAGTTGGCAACAAGTGCATAGTGCATGGATGCAAGTGTCAGCCGTGCAGTGGTTCCTGAAGACACGTGCAGTAGCTAAGCAGAAGTCAGAAGACTTTGATGACAGATGAATTATACTAATTCAATTGTTTGGAGGCTATTTAGTTTTAGAAGTGTTGCATGCAAGAGTAGCATGTGCAAGAAACACTAGAGAAGTGTTGCATACAACAGTTGCAGGGCGCATGCATGGAGTTGTGTGACGCATGCAAAGGTTACAGGGTGCATGCATGGAGTTGCATGGTGTATGCAAATAAATTCCCTTCTTGTTGAGAGAGAGTGGTTAAGGTTGCAACAAGAAACAATAAAATTGGCATCCGGAAACAACATCCTTGATCCTAGCGAAAATTAAGCACCTACACTAGGTGGGGCCCACACAGGCTATTTTTAGTTGGATGTCTATTTATAGATGCATGAGAAAATTCTATTTATAGATAATGTCTATTAATAGATGTATGTGCAAGTTATATTTATAGATGCATGGCGACTAGTATTATCCCTTAATATTAGTTGGGCAATAAACAATAATCTATTCTCAATGTGGACTTGGAAATAGTTAACTGAAGTGGAAAATCAGTTAGCTAAGTGAATTTCAAGTTAAGAGGTTGGTTGGTGGGACATGCAGGTTGACTTGAGTTGTAACAGAGTGACTCTAGTTGTAACAAAGTTGGAAGTGCAGTGGTGCATTAGTTAATGCAAGTTGTAAATCAGTTTAACTTAGTTAAGTGAGTCAAATTCAGTTGTGCTAGTTGTATCTGCAGATACACTAGTGAGAGAGAAAGTGAATTAAATATTAATTAATTCACATGTAGTGATCTCACATGCAACTAATGTTTTTACTATTATTAGTTGCATACATGTCAAATCCAGTGGAGACCCAGTTGAGTTCTAGGTGAAAGGGAACATAACTATCAGTTGTGATATTAGCAGGCTACCCAGGTGTAGTTATAACACCACAGGATTCCCATGATAATCAGTGCAGTTGAGGAAGGCTGAAATTCTTTGTGATTAAGGATTGCATTCATCAGGAACTGCGTGAGCAAGGAAAGTTGTCTGGAGACAGTAAATTGGCTAAGGAACTTGCCAATTTTTGTAAGATAGTGTGAGATGATTGTATATTGTACTAAGAGCTCTTGGATTAGAGTTTTGTATGAGATTGTTTCATGATCCATGATATATACATAATATATGATAGTGGGGTTTTTAGCTCTATGCTTTCCCGGTAAAAACATCTGTGTTATGTGTGATTGATCTTTCTTCTTAATATTGCAATTGGCGATCACGTTTTAAATTCCGCAAAGATTTTTGTAGAAGTGATTCTGTATTTAATAGTGGCATATAATTTTTAGATCAGGAGAATCCAAGATATACATACATAATTTGTATTAAAATGTCTACATAATGTGCTTTATGTCTCAAGCTTGAAAAAGGAATTGGGGTAGCAGGTCGTAGCAACAACCGAGTTGCCTACATTGGATGATGAGGGGAATTTGGTTTTGACACCAGAGCTCATATTGGAGACCTGGGAGAGGAGGTTGAGAAATAGGGTGATCGGGAGCATTTCGTCAAGTGGAAGGATTTATCGGAGGATGATGCTACATGGGAGAGTGAGTAGATTTTGCAGCATCCAGCTACACAGTTGCTTGGGGTCAAGCAACATTCGAGAGGGGAGGACTGTAATTTCCTTTCCAAATTATTTTCCTAAAGTTAGAGCAACAATTTTGGAAATTTTGTTAACTATGGCCTAAGGTAGTTTTGGTGAAGGAAACTTAGGAAAAGTGTGTTAATTTACATGTTAGTGGAATGTGGGGGCCACTCACCCACAAATAATACACACTCATGGAAGGGAATTTGAATTTCTAAGGTGAGGTCGAAATTATATGGGGCCCACATGAGGCCCATGTCCAACAAACATAAATAGGAGGAGTGAAGCAGCATTTGGGACCTTTTGCCAATTCAAAAATCATAGTTTCCTTAGGTGTTCAGTTGAGCCATATTGTGTTGTTTAAAAGTAGAGCTTCCCAAGGAGTGAAACTCACCCTTTCTTCGATGGACCTCGAGTGCCACCATAGGAAGGCTTCCCTTTTATCATTGAGGCTAGAGGAGACACAATTGTAGGCTTCTACACAGTTTTGGGGTCAGCCTACATAGTTTTGGGTCAACTACTGTGCAGTGGAGGAGGTTGCGCTATTGTGGAGGAGCATAGGAGTTGGGTGCTGAGTTTGAGGAGCTACAAGGGTATTCCTTGATCATTTCTAGCCTAGAGGAGTAAGGCTACAATATACGAGACATCATTACATGCAAAACAAGCTTATGGAGCTTAGGACTGCACTATTCCCTTCATGACTGCATAGTCATTGGCGTAGGGTGTTTAGGGGAAGCGTTAACCAGAGGATTGAGGAGCTGGGATGTTGGGGATTTGGTTGGAGGTTTATTTGCAGGGGATTGTTGTTGTTTATGGAGTAGAGAATGACCAGTTCAGTCAAAGGAGTATATTTCTGGTTTGGAGGATGGCCAAGCTGTGAGAGGCCAATTTTGGGAGATCAAAATTAAGGGAAATCCTTTCTGGGTTTTTCTGGGTTTGTGGCAAGGATTCCACCCCAAATTTCCTAGAATTTTTTGGGTAGTTTTGAGGGGGAAAATCTGAGTCTGAAGTTGGAAAACAGTGTAGAAACAAAGGGACAACACAGATTTCTGGAGAGTAGTTTCATTGCAGCAGTTGGGCGTTTTGTACTTATCACCTGAGGCTTTTAGCTTGCCTTGTGCAAGCCCAGGTGCACATTCTCCAACTCATATTGTACTCCAGCACTATTATATAATAAAATTGGTCAGTTTGGTGTTTCGAGCAAAAATTCTTGTTTTTATATGTGTGTTTTCTAAATATTTATGTGTTGTATTCTTGCATGTATTTGTTTATCATTATAAATTACCAGTAGGAATATTACACATTTGGTCAATTCAACCTCTTCTCGACTCAACTTCCTTCCTTTTACTAGTAGTGTGGCATCCATCTTAGGGGTTATAGACCTTCATTCAATGAGGTCGTTAAAAATGGATTTCCGAGTAGATCTCAATTCCCTAGTGTCCATATGGTTCAAGAGGCCTACAACCTTGTCTATTCCAATTATGTTGAATGTAGTAGATCAATCTTCTTTTTATAGAAACAATGGTGTCATTTCAAAGTTTAATATTCTCTAACCAAAATTAACACATCTACACTAATGGATATTATGAGTATAAAAGTCAAAAATCAAAGCAAAGGTTTTAATCTACCCTTATGTTAAAGGCATTTTCATCATCGAATTTAAATTGTTAAAGGGTTGAAACCAAACTCTCAACTTATCCTTAGTTCTAGGGTAATTTTGATATTTTCAAAAGGCCTAGATTCCTACATTCAATCTATCTACAAATTATCTTTCCATGGCTTTGGTTTGGGTCAAGCTTCTTAATCTTCCTCTCCATTTTTGAAGTTATGGTTCACTCAACACTATTGGCAATGCTCTTGGAAAAATTCACTTCAAAATTGAGGAGGAATTCAACAAATTATTTTTAAAAAAAATCTATTTAGTCACCAAAGATTATACATAGAACTAAAATTTGGAATCTACAATTAAGTTTCCTTTCAATGTGGGGTATGCTATGGAGCATGACACAATACTACCAACTATGTTAAGCTCCCTAAGAGTACCCAAACAAAGAATTCCTAGCGCAAATCTACATGATGGTATGGCACAAAAGGGGAACATCCACTAATTACCCTTGTGACCAAATAAGATCCGCATACCATATAATTAGATCCATCCTTTATTGTGACATATAAATTGGAAGTTATTTCTCCATGGGATCTCCCTCCTTGCTCCCCAATATAGAAAATGACACCTAAATCCACTTTGTATTTAGTGGAGGTTCACCTAACCCTTAGCCCTATATGAGCTTGGTGAATCACATACCAAAAAAAAACAATAGGCAAAGAGAAGTTTGAAGCAAAACATAAGAATTAGATTCCATCACTTAAACAACTAGATTAAGAAAGAAATTATTAGTAAGATCTATTAGCACCTATCTAGGATTAGGAGGAATAGTCAAAGTAGTCAAGAAGAAAAAATAAAATTCAAATCTTTAACCAATAATAACTATATATTAACATTAAAACTTATCATATATATAATTCACATTTACATATTTTTTAAATTATAAAAAAATTATTTAAAATTAATAATAATAAATTAAAAAAATCTTCAACCTTTAGATTGAAATATTCGTTTTCAACCACAATATATATTAATACAAATCACAACAATTATTATGAAAAAATCACTTTATATTATAAAAATTGCAACCCATAAAATAGATAATTAATATATAATTAAAACTTACATCTGTTTACCATAAAATAAATAATTAATATATAATAAAAACTTACATCTAAGGTTGAAAAAAATTTATATACGCATTTTTTTTTTCTTTTAATTAAATAAAATGTACAAAGTATCAATTTTATTTCTTGGCTTATGTATTGGTAAGACCAAGGATATCTCAGGATAACAAATTATTTTCTTATCCTAAAAATATTAGGAATATGAATCTTTTCATTAATTTATTTTATAATTTTATAATTTTTTTTATTAATATTAATTATTCATAAAATATATATATATATATATAGTTGTTTAAATATTTTTTTATAAAAAGATATCTAATTTTTTCATAATTTAATATTTCGTTGTTAAAAAATATTAATAATAAAAAAAATTTAGTATTAACCATAAATAAAATATTTTAATATCTATTTTAAATAAAATATTTTTTTTATCAATTTTATGTATGAATTTTCTCACATATCTATGTACACACATCTATTTTATATCGAGTTGTAGAAAGACATGTATTTATGGTAAAAAAATAAAATTATTTTATAGATAGGTGTTTCTTACATCTCAATACTAAGGAGATGTGTTATCTATTTTGTATCTAATATGAAAATATGAGGAAAATATATAATTAATTTACTACTTAACTTGGAATTGACATATGTCATTTAAAAAAATTATTTTAATGTTAATTATAAATAAAATATTTCAATATTAAAAGTCAAATATTTCAATATATGTATCAATTTAAAGTAATTAAAAGCAAACCCTATTAGGGTGGAAGAACATAAAGAACTCACTTGAGAGTAGCTTTGTAATAAACCAAATCTTACACCGTTTTTGAGGGACCATTGCAAAAAAAAAAATAGACATTAACTTTTGCAGCTAGTCTCATTTTTGAGAGACCATTGCAAAAGGATTTTGATATTACACGGAGTCCACTACAAAAAGATTTTGACACAGAAAGAAGTTTAATTACCAGCAAAAATGAAATAAAAATAAAAACAAAGCATTTTTATGTCTAAAACATTTTAAAAGAGTGTTGCTATGTATCAAGAGAAATATTAAGAGTAACATTCCAAAATCGCCATAATTTAAATGATTTAGAAGGCCATCAAGATCAATATTAGGAAAAATAGTTTGAAATTTTAATTTATTTGGGATTTAAACTAGACATTTTAATATAGTGTTTTTCATATTTAAATATTTTAGTGTCACAAAGAGAACACATTCTTTCTATTTATGATGCCCAAAAAATTAATCCCCTTATTAAATAATAAATCTAAAATTAAAATAAAATTACATTAAATATAATTTATTTTCACAATTATCTTTAAATAAAATATGTAATATCTCAAAAAAGAAGAAAGAGGAGGAGACCGTGGCAATATTTTTTTACTTACAAGTACCTCGGGATTGATTTCAATAACAAGTTTAATTGGGAGGATTGTAGAAAGAAAATAATTTTAGGAAGGTGGAAAGCATTATATGCACTTCAAAACAGATGTAGAGAGGCAGAGTTATTGGATTGGAACACGATTAAAGTTTTTTTTGAAATCCTAGTTTGTTCAGTGATATTATATGGATGTGAATCGTGGGCTAGCAACATCCCTGTTTCAAAATGGAAACAAATTGAAAAAATCCAAAAACGCTTGACCATGAGCAAGTTCAAAATAAAAATTTTGGTTCCTTATGAGATAATGTTGAGTGAAAAAGGAGCATCTTCCATCGAAGCAATTGCTATGGTGCATCTTATAAGGTATCTAAAGAGAATTGAGAAAATGGGAAGAGGTAGATGGCCCAAAGTTATCTTCAATGAAGGCATGAGTGAAATAAAGAAATCATGGATGATACAAAACAAAAAATGGATGCAAAAATGGAATATTTACCTTAATGCATATCCCAAAAATAGCAAGGAGTTAAAGAATTTTGTGTTGGAGAAGTTCCGTAAGGGTATATGGGGAAAAGAGTTGGGTAGAAAGAAGAAGTGCTATGTTCAGGAATTCAATGCCACTTTTGATCTCCAACAAAAATAGTACATTGGAGCTAGCATTCCATGGAGAGGAAAGATTATTATTGCTCAATTAAGAACTAACTCACATCAAATTCAATGCAAAACGGGACAGTGGAAGAGACCTAAAGAAGCTTGGGAAGAAAGGGTGTGTACTTTTTGCACTTTTGGAACAGTGGAATAAGAAAAGCATTTCATTTTGGAATGTGATGCCTTCAGAGACATCAGGGATAGTTACCATAGTATGTTAGCATCAATTTTGTGGCATTGTCTTTTCAGTGAGGGAATTGTTAGAAGGTTGGGTCAACTCATCATCAATTTGAGTAAAAAAAGATTGAATTACAGAAAGAAAGAAAAAAAAGTTGGTAGTCCCATAGATTATTTTTAGCCTCGTGAACATTAAAATATAATTCATTCATTCATTCATATATTTGATTATAAACAACTCACTTTTCTAAATCACATCAACAATTTTATTCTTTACGAAATTTTGTAATAATTTGGCAAATTTTCTTGGCTTGAGCTTTGATCATGAAGAAGTTGGAACGTTTCTCACTTGAATTCAAAGGAATTGTATTGGAATGTGAGAATAATGGTAATTTTTATTTACAAGATATTTAAGAGTATGTAATTTTAATTTATATTATATAATTTTCATATCATATAATTTTATTTAATAATAAATAATTTTTTATTTTTAAAAGTTATTGATTCAAATCTTATAAATATTAAGTCATTCTTATAAATGATTTTAAATTTACTTCTACACTATTTATGATTGAGTTAGAATAAATACTAGAATTTTCTAATCAGTTTGAACATACATATTTCGAGAATGCTTATATGAGGAAGGATTAATTATATGGTTTATATTTTTAGTTAGAGTGAGATGGAAAAATTAATTAAATAATATTTTAATATAAAATATAGTATAGTTTAAAGAGGGAATGCTTCTTTTGGATGGGTGATGAATACAATTAAATGTCTTAAGGGAGGGGGATAAGCCCACTTCCGTCACTGCGCTCAACAAAGATGGAGGCGTGGCCATCCCACCCTTCACCTATCTCACACACTAATTCATGATAAAGAACATCAATCACTCCATAATTCATTCATTGCAGAGCATGGGTAGTTTAAGAATCCATAATTTCTTAGGAATTTCATTACAATTAGCGAGAAAGTATAGAACATCATTTTTTCTCTGCTTTTGTAGCAATTTTCCACCTCCTAGACTACTTTCTTGCCTTGATTTTTTTTTTCCCCATCTTTTGGGTGGCAGGAATAGGTCCCCTTGACTTGGCCTCCCCCATGAAGTTCAATACTCGACTCTAGTTAGATAGTATATAAGGAATGACAGTTCATAGGGGCTATGAATTAGTGTTGTTGAAAGGAAGACCCAAAATTTTGTAGAACAAAGAAAAAGGGTGGTGAAAGCCTCTCATTTTGGTAGTGGGTCCGAACCTACGCAATAAGCATGAAGGTCTCATCCTGTCTTATTTATGAGCCATCGACTCATCCAAATATGCATGGCTTCATATATATTGCTCCTCTGATTTAGCATGCACTTGGTTTTTCATTCAGGGTAGTGGTACCATTATATTACTGGCTCTCATTTATCGTTCCGCTCTATTTTTATCTTCAAGGTTTGATTTCAACCTTTGTGAAGTGGTTGTAGTGTTTTCCTCCCCTTCTTGTCTCTAGTAATTGCCACTCTTTAAGCCACCCCACACTACACCCAATTTTCCACCCCGCTCTTTGTTTGTGTGAGTCTAACTCTTCCCTTCCCCCGCTTCTTCATTTCATCTGAGACTTATTCCCCTTAGTAGCACTTGGAAGCCCATATTAGTTTTATTCTTTCTTTTTTGGGCCCTATGCCTTGTCAATATGCCAAAAGTCGTAGAGGATCTAATAGTAGGGTCGAGGGCATTGCATGAGGCCGCCAATGTGGCTCCTCTACTACCCAGAGATTCCACATATATACTTTGAACCATATCTAATTTGAATTATACCATGTATTAGTACAAGTTATAGCTTATAGAGATGAATTAGATGCTGAAATTTTGGCCTCCATCCTTGAGTTGGCTCCTGTTATGAAACCAACTCCAAAAATATAAGAAAAGAGAGATCAATGCCTTAGAAATCAACCTCTTTGAGGGGGAAACCTCATTTACATTACATAAATGAACAATTCTTGGATGATACAAATGACAAAACATTCTTTCTATATTTATGAGTCTATGGGGTCACAATATAATCCTAGCCAACCTAACAATAATAATGTAAGGGGACAATAATAACAATATGGGGGTTACATGGGTAGAACAATAACAATAAGGGGGCTACACTAACAATAATAAGGGACTACACTAGTAATATAGGGACCTAACATGCTCCTCTCCTTCAAAAAAGTGTTGTCCTCAATGCTTGAGTAGCTATGGATGCTTCTGTATAAAATTCTCATCCTCCCATGTAGAATCTTTAGTGGGTAAGTTCTTCCACTTGATGAGATACTCTGAAATTGATTGATTTCGTAGTTATTGAGTTCTTGTTTCCGTGACTGCTTTAGGTTCCAATATGATTTTTCCTTCCTCATCAATTTCTGGCAATATTTTTTGAACTGGAATTTTGTCACCTATAACCTTCTTTAAGCATGAAACATGGAAAATTGGATGCACTCAAGAAGAAGTAGGAAGCTCCAATTTGTATGCCATAGTACCAATCTTTTGGAACGCCTTGTAAGGACCATAATACTTTGGAGATAATTTATTATATTTCTTAGCTTTCTTGAGGGACATTTGTTTATATGGTTGTAGCAGTAAAAATACCTAGTCTCCTACATCAAAAATTCTCTCACTGTGATGTTGATCTGCCTATTGTTTCATTCGATTTTGTGCCAAATTTAAGTTATCCTTTAAGAGTTGGATAACTTGTTGTTGATGCTCGATGATCTTCCACTTATTGAACCTTAGAATTTTCTCTTAAAGATGATGTGATGGATGGTGGATGATATCCATAAAGTGCCATAAATGGGGTCATTTTTGCTGTAGTATGGAAGGAAGTGTTATACCACCATTCAGCCAGAGGTAACCACTTGACCCATTGTGTTTGTTTATCACATAAAAAACAATGAACATATCCTTCCAAACATTTGTTCACTATCTCAGTTTTCCCATCGGATTGAGGATGATAAGATGATCTATGAGCTAGTTCAGTACCCAAACAAGAAAATAATTCCGTCCAAAAATTTCCAGTAAAAATGGGATCTCTGTCGCTTACAATAATCTTTGGGTTTCCATGTAGCTTTTGAATTGTTTCCATAAATGTAGTAGCAGCTTTACTTGCTTTAAATGGATGAGATAATGCACAAAAGTGTGCATACTTGGTAAGTCTATAAACTACCACCATGATGACATTCTTTCCTTTGGACTTAGGTAAACCTGTGATAAAATCCATTGAAATCTCCTCCCATTGTTGACTTGGAATGGATAAAGGTTGTAGAAGACCCGGGGTCTTAATTGTCTCAACTTTATTTTCCTGGCAAACCAAACATTGCACCACAAAATTTTGAATATCAGCTTTAAGGGCATCCCAAAAAAATTATTTCTTCACCCTGTGGTAAGTTTTTAAAAATCCTGAGTGTCCTCCTAAGGGAGAAGTGTGCAATTTCAAAAGAATATTTTATTTTAGTTGGGAATTATTCCAAAGATATAAGATATATTTGTACCATAAGGAATCATTTTTCCGACTAAATGTATCAAATGTAGTAGGATCTTGCTGAAACTTTTGAATGAGTGTCCACATTTATTCGTCCTTTTTCCAATCATCCCTTTCTTCGGTTATCCAATTTGGCTGGATAATAGAAATGGCACAAAGCAATGTTTCCACCTCTTCATCCTTTCTTGATAGTGCATTTGCAACAACATTTAGCTTCCATTTTTTGTAGATGATTTCAAAGTCATAGCCCAACATCTTTGTGACCCGTTTTTGTTTCTCTTATGAAGATAGTCTTTGTTCCAAAAAGTATTTAAGACTATCATGATCAGTTTTTACCTTGAAGTGTCTTCCCATTAGGTAAGGTCACCATTTCTTTAGTGCATGTAGTATTGTCAAAATTTCCTTCTCATAAATAGCTTTCTGTAAATACTTTCATTTGATTGGATGACTTTCAAAAGCAATGGGTCTTCCTTCTTGCATTAAAACAACACCAATTCTATTTCCTGAGGCATCACATTCAACAATAAAGGTTTTTGTGAAGTCTCACGTAGCTAACACCAGTGCTAGGCACATTGCCTCTTTAAGATGTTCAAAGGCCTTAGTTGCTTCAAGAGTCCATGAAAATGCATATTTCTTCAATAATGTTGTTAGAGGTGCTGCTATTCTCCCATAATTCTTAGAAAACTTGCGATAATACCCTGTTAACCCGAGAAATCCTCGCAACTGCTTTATGGTTGTGGGGACTTTCTATTTTTTAATGGCTTTAATTTTGTTAAGGTATACCTTAACACCCACGTGAGTGTTACACAGCAATTTTTCACCGTCCCTGTACTCCCCATTCCTTGATCCTAGAGGACCCATATAGTGACCCTTGTGTACTTTCCAAGCATGGAATACATACCCATGAACCACACTTTGTCTGCCAAGTCATCTCCCTTTACAAATTTTTGGAAGATCCCTATAAAAGCCTGGTTTTCAAGGTCGACGCTTTGTCTCAGTGTCTAACCCATGTCGATAGCAGAGATTTGCACTGAGACTCGTGCCGATCATCACTCTGTCTTAATGTCGGACTTACGCTGATCCTCTTTTGGAAAGTTTTTTAAATAGAAATGAAGCTTTCACGACTAGAAGCTTCGCGAGGAAGCAAGCTGGAAGTTTTCTATGAGGATATGGCCGAGGAATTCCCCTTTGGGCTTCTTCTTGTTCCCAAGAAATAGTAACTACTCCAAAGGATAAGCTCTTTTCCAATTATTTGAGGGCCCATAACCTCCTCCTCCATTATTATATAAGGAGACCTCTTTCACCTCTGTTGCCTTAGTCTGAGTTAGAAAGTTAGAGAAATCATAGAAAAGAGAAGAAATTATAGCTTCGAGAGAATAGTTGAGAGTGTGATTGTTTTTGTGTGTTGAGAACGTAGTGAGATCTTAGACCTTTGTGTATGAGGGTGCTGCAAACATGCTTGGATACAGACCTGCCGAAGGAGAGCCTCAAAATCAAGTTTGGTTGTAAACTCCCCTTGTCTTTATCATAATAAAATACATCTGATGTTTATCTTCCACTCTTGTTTACATTTATAATGAGATTTGTAGCATTCAATGATCAGTTAGATAGGTTGTAACTGTTTTATGTTTGTCATTATTTTACGTTTGTCATGGTATCTTGACTGTCTGCACAGGTAATCGGACGTTGGTAGCAGCATGTATCGAGCTTGAGGAGAGCGACGGATCAAGAAGCTTCTATGGAAGATAACAACATATCATCAGGACAAGGCAGGTCATCTTCCTTGCTCTGAATTTCATTTACAATCTATGAAGGTAGATGTTAGTATGTTCCCGCAGTTGCTAGACCCACCCTAGGGCTAGAGGGATCGCCTCTGTCCGTAGAGGGGATTTACCTAGACAACTGTGAGATACAATATGACCCAAATATTCCACCTCTTGTACTCCAAAGAAACATTTGGAGGTTTTTGCATATAATTGTTTCTCCTCTAATATTTTGAGCACCCTATCAACATGTTGAACATTATCCTTCCAAGACCTGTTGTAGATTAGTATATCATCAAAAAATACTAACACAAATTTTCTAAGGAAGGGTTTTAAAATGGAATTCGTCAACCCTTGAAATGTAGAAGGTGCATTGGTAAGGCCAAAAGGCATGACCAAAAATTCATAATGACCCTCATGAGTTCGAAATGCTCTTTTCGGAATATCTTCAGTCTTCATTCTAATTTTATGATATCATTAACGAAGATCAAACTTGTTAAAATAAATTGCTCCATGTAATTCATCAATCACAGGAATGGGAAATTTATCTTTAATAGTAAACTTATTGAGCTCCCTATAATCCGGACACATGCGCCATGATCCATCCTTCTTGCGCACCAATACTACTGGAGCAGTGAAAGAACTTTGGCTTGGTTGAATTTTACCAGCCTCTAACATTTCTACAATCATACGTTCAATTTCACTCTTTTGTACATAAGGATATCTCTAAGGCCTGATGTTTGGAGGAACACTTCCTAGAATAAAATGAATAGCATGATCATGATCACGAATAGGTGGGAGTCCTTTGGGACTTTCAAACACCTTGGAATGATTGTCCAAGACTTTTTGGAGATCTGGAGAAATAGATGATTTTGACGTTGGAACTTCTAGTGAGCATAATTGTGAAATTACGCCTCGTTGTTCTTTTTTCGGAAGCTTTGTCATGACATTAGAGCTTATAACCTTTCTCGGCTTCCCTGCGACACCCCATAATTCAACTTCCTTTCCTTCTGAAAAAAAAATTCAAGAAAAGTTTGAAAAATAAAAGCTACCGTCCCCAAATATTGTAACCATTGTACTCCTAGTACAACATCAACACCTCCCATTGGAATGGAAAGCATTGGAATATTCAATACATATTCCCCCATGGTTAGCTCGATATTATAGCATTTTCCAAAGAAATTTATAGTTCCTCCATTTGCAACCATCACTTGACATTCTGGTGCTGGGTATAGGAAGCAATTCAGTTCCTTGGCAACCTTACAATGAATAAAATTATGGGTACTACCCGATTCAATCAACACTATTACCTTTTTCTTCTTGATATGTCCTTCTATCTTGAGAGTTTGAGGAGTGGTAATTCTTGCCAATGCATTACAGGATATTGTAAGACTCATTTCTTCTTTCTCTAGGGTTGGTTCCTGGTGTATATCTGCTTCTTTTGAAGTTTATTGTTCATTTTCTTCCTCCACTTCACAATCTATGTAAAATAATTTCTTCTCAGCACACTTATGACCTTTAGTGTATTTTCTATCACAACTGTAGCAAAGCCCTTTTGCTCTTTTTTCTTCCAATTGTTGTGGTGTCAACCTTGTAGGTTGTGTAAGTCTAGGAGTAGCAATATTTCCATCTTATAGATGTGAGTGGTAGGATTCCTTGTCGCCATAATTTTACATTCAATTTTTCTTGCCAACCTGAATGTCTTCTCCAATGAATCAGGTTCCCAAAGGCGAACCTCATGTTGGATGTTAACCTTTAAAGTCCCTATGAAGACATCAATCATGTGTTCCTCTGGAATATCATCTACCCTTATATTCAATTTTTGGAAGTCCTCAATATGCTCCACCATTGAACCCTTTTGTTTGAGATTTATCAATTGGCTAAAGAAGGTGTTGCTCTTTGTATCCTCATAATGTGCTATCATTTCCTCCATAAAAATTGACCAAGTGACATTTTTTTACGAGAGCAAAGCCATCGATATCATACAAATGTATTTTGTTCTAAATGTAAAGTTGCAATGCGTACCTTTTGTGTGTTTTTCACATTATGGAGATCAAAATATTGCCCCATCTGTAGTATCCATGTTACGGGATCCTTACCATCAAAATTCCTCATATCCATATTTGGAATATGGTGGGTCTTCCATCCAACATTAGTTTTTATGAAATCACGATTAACATTTATTTTGTTCTCATCATGAGTTTCCTCTACTATATTTTCTCCATTAGGAATCATTTCTTGTATCAACTTTTTCAAACCTTCCATGTCTACTTTTAGATCATTCTTCATGTCTTCCATATTGTTTTTCATTTTTTCATCGATGTCATCCATCTTAGCTTCGATTCCATCCATCTTAGCTTCCATACCATTCATCTTAGCTTCCATGCCTTTCTTCAAACCATCCATCTTAGCTTCCACGTCTTTCTTCAAAACTTCCATTTCATTTTTTGATGCTCTTTACAAGAGCGAAATTTGGTGCACTTGCTCTTATAATTTTGATATATCATGTTGCTCTTCTTCCTCTTCATGAGTCATAGTAGAGTATTCTGAGGGCTTAATGGGTGTTGAATTTTTTTTAGGAGGCATTTTAGAACCCAATACTGATATCTATGCTTCAATATGCCCTTGGAAACACTTCAAACTTATTTTTCAAACAAGACTTATGCAATTTGAAAAAAAATACACACCTTTTTCTTTCTTTTGAGGAGTTCGATATTGAAACTAAATTATCTCTTTGATTTCAGATCTTCAATATCTGAAATACAATCCTATAGTATCCCTCTAAATATTCTTTCGAATGCCACAGGTCTGACCTGATTTGGATGCTTCAAGACAAAGTTATGCCCAATGTCCCACAATGACCTAATTATGGAATGGTTCAATGGAGCGAATTTGTACAGCATGCAATGTGTCACTGTTTCCTCCTTCGCCTCTGAAATTGATGCACAGGAAACTACAATTTGTGTAATTTTGGCCACTTTTTATAGAATTCCAATCTGATGCTCAGAGAGAGAGTTATGACGAATTTCTCAAGGTCAACTCTTCTAGATGAAATTCAGGAGTCTGTGAAAACCCTAACTTCCACATATCATATCTTTGAAAATATTGTGAACCAAGATCTGAAATTTTTACATGAAGTTCCTTAGGATTTCAAATTCTTGTGGTAAAAATTTAATCTTCTGAATCTTCGTAGAAAAACAGTTATAGTGAAAATGCCATGATGGCCTATTTGGAGCAATGAAACCCTAGAATCCAAAGCTATGATACCAAATGTTATGAAACCAACTCCAAAAATATAAGAAAAGAGAGATCAACACCTTATAAATTAGCCACTCCGAGGGGGGAACATCCTTTACATTACATAAATGAACAATTCTTAGATGACACAAATGCCAAAACCTCCTTTCTAAATATAGGAGTCCATGGGGTCACAATATAATCCTAGCTGACCTAACAATAATAATGTAAGGGCACAATAATAACAATATGGAGGTTACGGGGGTACAACAATAACAATAAAGGGTCTACACTAACAATAATAAGGGACTACACTAGTAATATAGGGACCTAACAGCTCCTAACCCTGGTCATACTAGCAAAAAATAAATTCAATATCCTTTCATTGTTGAGCTTTATTGGCATGTCAAAGCTCTCTTAGGCAAAGTCTTGCTGGAGTGAAATAAATCCAAGGGAGAAATATTTCTCTAGCTTAATGCTATCAATGTTGAGCATCGGGATATCTCACTTGAGCACCGAGATATGGATCTTCAACTACCCTGAATTAAGGCCATACTTTCTCATGGCAATGGCCCAACATCACTAGGAACTTCAGGAGCTCCAATCAATGTTTGTAGTTCTACATGACCTTCATTATGGCTCACAGTTGTTTTGGCAGGGTTTCTCTTCTCGATGGTTTTATGTTTCTTGTTTATATGCTATACAGGTAGCACTATTGCAATTTTGATAAGATTAGATATTTATACTACATAAGAAAAAATGAGGTTAATAGCATGCTTAGAAAATGGCTTAATTATTGTTGGTTATATGCTAATTTTCGAAATAAAGCTATACTTCTATGCCACTGGTCCAATTTCCCTCTTGGAATATTGTGGCGACAAAAAACCTAGTTATGGATGTAGACTGATGTGTCTCTCTGATTTATCAATAGAATTCTGAAACTTACAAAAAAAAATAGGGGGTGGGGTGGGGTGAGTAGGCCTAAAACTAACTTCTGTAAAAGTATGATGAGAAAGGAAGGGGGGTGAGTAGGGGTTGTGGGGAGCTTTAAAATAACTTTTTTAAACGTAAGATGAGAAAGGTTGACTCTCCTTGTATCTATGTGGCTCCCTTCTCTGTGTTCATCGTGAATCTATCTGTCTTTCCCTCTATCTCTCGTCGTTTCAATGGTTGGTTTGGCACCATGCCCTGTCAGTGTGCACATTCATCGAGGGGATTCTTACTATTGGGAGTGTTCCTCTCGGGAACAAACACATACTCACCATACGGTTTAGGAGGTTGTTGACCGATTTTGGGACTTCACCTTGAAGCTAATTAAGAAGGAATTGGTTAGCTTGGAAAGGGAAGGGACTTCCCATTAACAACTTGCTGACACTGAAGTTTTGGTGGGCCTAACCCATTGGGTCCCGACGTGAGGCACACTCGTGGTAGGTTCAACCATTATATGCATGCCCTTGATTTGTACTAGCATTTGAAATTCCTTGGAAGAGTGCTATTGGGATGCGTTGAGAAAAAGGTTGATATTCTATGCACCCTAGAGAACCTCCACAAGCACGTACAAGAAAATGATCAATGTTTGAGCCGCTTCGAGCACCATCTAGGCATTCCTCCACTAGCTAGTAATGCCCCTGACAACACAAATTCACCAATTCAGGTGGTTGCTACATATTTTGATTCTTATAATTGTTAGTTATGATCTTGCACACTTTTTTTTGAACCACATAGTCTTATCTAGGCTAGTCTGCATCGTTTTCGTATGTCCTCTTTATTCATTTTGTAAAAAGCATGATATCACTAGTATTTCAGAGAAGACTATACTTTTGGCTATGGCGTGGTCTCCCTAGTGAAACATAAGCCTAACATCTCTAACTTACTCATATACATCTCAATCTGGAAGGAAATAAAAAAGAAAAAGAAAAAGAAAGACACTAGAAATGTGAGATGAAAATGAGTATCAATAAGGAAATGAAGCTTAATTATATAGTTTATATTTTAAATTAAAATAAGATGAAAAAAATTAATTAAATAAAATTTTAATATAAAATATAATATAGTTTAAAGAGTGAAAAAATAAATATAAAACATTTTATTACATAAATTTTAATCTAAAATGAAATTATAAATATTTAATTAATTATATTAATTAATAATAAAAAAATGAAATATTAATTAAATTTATAAATTGTATAAGAGAAATAAAAAATAAAAAATAATAATAATAATAATAAAATATATATTTTCTTTCTCACACACCTATATATTATAATTTTTTTCCAATTATTTTATATAAAAATAACTTTTAAAACCAATTTTTTTTAATAATCATCATATTATTAAAATAAATGTAAATTCATACAAATTTAAAGTCTATTAAATTAAAAAACTGTATCTTTATAAATTTGATTTATGAAATATTTAATAAATTAAAATAATAATAATAATTAATTAATTAAGAAAAAAACAAATATTATGATGACCATTAATATTATTGAAATTGAAATTGGTTTATTCAATTTTAAAAAATAAAAATAAAAAATTATAAAACACATTCTAAAATCATTACAATTTTGATAAATTAAAAAATTAAATAATTTGAGAATATGATCAATATTTTAAAATTTAAATTTAATTTAAATATATAATAATTAATAAATAAAATAAAACAAATATAAAATCCATTAAAAAAAAAAAAAATTATGTAATTTTAAAATTGATTTGATTTATATAATGGATATCTCTTTTATTTATTATTGAAAATGCAAAGTTATATATATATTCACAACTACAACGCTTCGTAGGAAGAAATAGAATAATACTGTAATTTTGGATATAATTTTAATTAAAATTAAAATTTTATATTAAATTAGAAAATAATCAAATTTTAATAAATTTATTTATTGATTTTGTTTAAATTTTTTCCACACTGATTAATATTAAAAAAAAAAAAAAAAATTGATTGAGAAAAAATTAAATTTGCTAATTACCATTCAAATTATTATCCTTTAATAATAAATTCATATTATTAAAAAAAAATCAAAACACTTATTTAATAAAATAAATTAACTTTTTTTTTAAATTTGGCTTTATCAATAATTATTTTATAGAGATTTTTGAGTGATAATTATATGAGATAAAACTTTGTCAACCAATGTAATTCATCTTCAAAGAAAACCGCTTAATTAACTAAACATGTTTTCTATAAAACCACCTTGACAATAAGATTATCCACTATAAAGCTTCAAAATCTAATCCCCATTCTACTGCACTACACTACGGGATTCCATATTAATTGAAACATGAATGAAAGTCAAACTTTTTAGGGTTACTGGTTAGGTTATGATGAGTAAATTTGCTAAATAAAATTTTTTGGAAAAATTTGAAAATTTTCATAAATAATTTATATTTTAAAATTAAATAATATATTTATATATATATAATAATAATAATAATAATAATTCATTAAAAATAGTTACATGATATAATATTATATTTTAAAATGATAATATCAAATATATAATTACCATTGTTCATCAAATATAAAATTAATAATAATAATAGGGGTGGCCAGAAAGGGATTTTTTTCAATTCTAAGGAAATCTAGAAGTTAAGTATTAGTGGGGTTTTAGGACAAACAATCTCGTTGAAATGTATGGGATTTTTCTTAGGCTTCTCTTGGCTAAAGAAAGGAACATCTCTAAGACACTAATCCTTGGAGAATCCATTCCCAAAGAGGTTCTCTTCCAAAGAATAATCGTCTTGTCTTTCTTTTCCACATAATTAAGGTCTTCTCACCTATTTTCATGATAAGCCCTTTTATCACATCTTGAGAGGTCTAAATAAGGAAGCGGGCCAGGAGGAAAACAAGGCAACAAGGCTCGTTTTCTTGAAGTAGGGCAAATCATCATTAATGGTACTTTAGGATGACAATCTATTCCACGAATGATTCCTTTCATATTCTTTCTCATCGTATAAATGTAAGGGCATATTGGTATGTTTTAAAGGGAATGAAAATTTATAAGGGCCTCAAATTTAACTCCCTTACACTTCCCTCCTCCCCTTACATTGGTAATCATAAGGATTCAAAGCAATTTGGAGGCTTAATTATATTTATGTGGTGGCGGGCGGAGACAAAGATTTCCATGCATATATCTGGCACTCTTAGTGCTCGCATGTGTTCTTCGAACATTTCTTCATTTTCATTTTCACCCTTGTACCTGTATTATTGATGGATATTGGGTGGTAGGAGTTAATGACCTTCAATACATTGAAAGTATTTCTACAGTGTGCAAGTTATTGGGCGGTGTATGGGAAATTAATTTCTAGTTTGCAGGTATTTTTTGTTTTTATGGTGGTCTTGGTCATTCTTCTTAGCGATAGAGGGAAATTGTAGTTTAGGAAATTTCCATCAATTGTTATCGTAATTGACTTGTGGTTGCATTAGTGGCTAACGAACAATGTTAGCTTTGTGTAATGTTGGAGGTCTTGTTCTACAAGGAAAGTGTTGGGCCTTTGTGGATGCTCCTAAACAATTTTGAAGTTAAATATTTCTCCCACCCAACTCAGAGATGTGATTTCAACCCCCCTAGTTTTTCTCTAGTTTTTATGGAGGTTTGGGAGGGCATTCCTAGGATTCTTCTCAACACAATAGGTGGCTTCTCTAGAGAAGGTTGGACCCCTCCACAGGCTTGTGCAAATTTGGTGCTCTAGACTCTATGAACTAGAGGTTCTAGGCATCCTAGGATCCTTCAGGTTAATTTTGGCTCACAAATGATCCTAAAGTACCTCTAGTTATGCTTTCTTGTCATTTTAAAAGGTAAATTTTTCCTGCGCCTAATCATCCCTTCACTTCTCTCTTAGGTTTTCTAGTTGATTGCTTCTCTCTCTCCGTCTTATTCGCTAAATTGTATTTATATTGATTCTAAGGGTGCCCTTCTGTTGGTCAGTTTCTCACCTCCTTCTTGCTCCACTATTTCTAGCTTAGAGCCCCCTTAGATATTACCCCTCCTTGGTCTCTTCTTCCTCCCCTTTGTTAATTCTCTCATGGAACATAGCCAACTCTATACAGTCACTTCAGGTGGCATCCACGTCTGAAGCCATTTTCCGCATCTCCCTGTCAATGAGCATGTCGAGTCCCTGACCTCCATTGGAAAATTCAACAGCAATCCAACTGTATTCTCCTCTTGGTCGAGGAATTGCAATCACTCAAAGCTCGATTGAACCAACAGGAATATGAACTTGATGCCCTATGTTTCCAATTGGAAGGGCTTCAATTGAAAATGACAGTTGGTGAACAACACAACACAATAATCAACCTTTATTGGTGTCAGGAAAGAAAAAAAATGTCAATTGACCTTAACAAACCTCTGGTTGGTGATCTCCCTCCTCATCAATACTAGCATTTTGTAAAGTTCTCTTTCCATTTGGTCAAATTTACAGAGCTTAGGTAGAATGTTTATCAGTGTTAGTTTTTTGGATCCAAAAATTGGAACTTCCTTCTTGTTCCTTTATAAAGAACCTGATGTTTGGAATTCACTCTAAACATTTCCCTGGTATTTTTCTACATCTAATTGCAAAATTAATATCAAATCTACTCATAAATATCATCATAATAATAATAATAGAAAGAAATTTAATATGAATTAAAATTCTACATCAACTTATTTAAGTTTTTTTTTCAAATTTATGAAAAAGTTTAAAAATGATTTCAAAATTATAAAAGTTAAAAAATAGTTTCATGTGTTTTATTTATTCTTTCAAAAATACAATATTATAATTATTTTGCTTTCTAATTTAATAAGTTACAATGAAATGTTGGAAGAAAGGAGGGTTGCTCAATTGGTGATCGAAGTAATGTGAAATCTGTGAAAACTGAGAGATCCAAACAGTTTAAGGAGAGGAGGACGAGTTGTACACCCCTAGAGGTGAGGAGGACGAGTTGTACACCCCTAGAGGTTTACTAGTAATTACTTGTCAGGCAAGTTACCGGTCAAGGTCAATAAATACATATATATTTTTCTATCATGTTCACAAGACTCCACTAATTGAGCTAAACCTCAAAGATTAGACTAAAGCTTAATCTAAAGTGCCCCAAGGGTGTTTAAGTGTGCTCAAATCATTATATATTCAAAAAATGTATTTTAAACAACAACAAATCTTGAAATTGTATTGTCCAATTTTGATGAGGCTATTTCGTCTATAAGTAGGACTACTTGTGTGTGTGTATATATATAATTTAAAATACAAATTATTCATATTCGTAATTGTAATATTTCAAAATTGTGTGTTTGAATTTAATCAACAAATATATAAAAACTTAATACTTACAATAAAAACTTTTTCATATATATATATATATATATATATATAAAGATGATTTATATTCATAACCATAATATTTCAAACCTTTGTATTTAAATTTAATCAACAAATATATAAAAACTTAATACTTACCATAAACTCTTTTTTCATATATATGTGTGTGTGTGTGAGACATATCACATAATAAATTAAATTTAAAAAAATTATAAACATGTTCAAAGAAAAATGTATTTAACTATATTCATTATCAACATGTATTATGAGTTTATGGCATTTATGAAACAATTGTATCTAGTATAATAGTAAAAGTAGATATTTTAAAATTACCTATTTTACATAAATTCTTGTTCTAGTTTAAAAAAAGAAATTCTTGAGCCAATACAACATTACAACAATATTTATCAAGACATAATAGCTCATCATATCACTAGCCAACATTTGAATTTGGGATTTAACCCAATTACCCAAAAAAATCTCAATTAAAAATATATTGTTTCTTTAGCATATTTAAATTTATATTTAATGTTATATGATAAATCATTATATTGGTATTAAATACCATTTTTTATAAATAAATTATTTTAAATAAATAAAATAAAAAACTGGTATAATAAATCATTTTAATTTAAAAATAATAAAACTATATAATAAATCATTTTAATTATTCTGAATAGAAGAACTTTTCTTTTGTCTGTGATCCTCTAGGTTTGACCTGTGCCTTGAGGAGCTTCTACCCAGGGGATCTAAGCCTTCAAAGTCAATCAAAGTCACCCAAACCAGGGGCATCTAAGCCTTAAAAGTCACCCAAGATTGCACCCAGCATGGGCCACACCAGCGCGTTAGGTGACTGGATTTTTAGCATGTCTCCTCCCCCTAACACAAGGCACAACCACACCGAACTTCAATTAATTAACACACCAAACTGGAAAAATATAAAAACTTTATAAACAATATAATAAACAATATCTTTATCTATAATATAATTAATATTATTATGATATACATTAAATTAAATATGAAAAAATCTAAAGATAATATAATAACTAATATTTACTACATATTAAATTGTGTAAAAATATCTATAAATAATATCTATTAAAAATTAGATTATCTTAAGTAAAAACTAATTTAATAGAAACAATAATTGATAAAAAAAACATTACATGAATCATAGTACTCACTAAAAACAATAATTGATAAAACAAACATTACATGAATCATAGTACTCACCAAAAACAAAATATTAGAATAGAAAGGTATATAAAATTAAATAAATAAATTGAAAATTATATATTCAAAAAATATTAAATAATAATAATTTTAGATATACAAATAAAAAAATTTAATAACAATAAATATCATAAAAATAGTTTTCATTTGAACCTAATATTTAGGAGAAAAAACAAAAATTAAAATAAAGAAATATAAAAGGAACTATGATATATTTAAAATTTGAAATAAAAATTTAAATAGCAAAATTAAAAATAAAATCAACAGAATAATATTCCTATAAATAAAATTCTAAAATTATTTATAAACTAAAACTAATATATAAAGTATATTTATATATATCTCACCTTACGAGAAAATAAATGTCATTTATATATGCCTCACCGTCTGGCCAAATAATTGCCACTATGCTAAAACAATAGTCAAAATTCTTATACAATAAGGTATATCTTCCTTTTATATGTCTCAAGTTTAGAATTATTTGTGATGAAGATTTTTGCAATGGTTTGCCAACCCTCTATTACGAGAACTACCACAGAAAATATTCAAGGATGGTAAATATTTGATAGAAGGCTATTTTTTCAGAATAATATAGGAACATAATATTCAAGGATGGTAAATATTTGATATAAGGCTATATTCAAGGATGGTAAATATTTGATATAAGGCTATTTTTTCAGAATAATATAGTAACATAATATTCAAGGATGGTAAATATTTGATAGAAGGCGATTTTTTCAAAATAATATAGTAACATTGTTTCTGCGGTGTAGAAGATAAAACATTATTTTCACAATATATTTGACATCAATGGAACAAACATGTAGTAACATCAATTTATGGGTGGTCAATGGAGTCATTTCAAACACAGTCACATCTGAATCAACAATTGAAGCAAATAATCTATTTATAGATTTAATATACAAATTGTACATAATATATATATTTGGGATGTGCTCCTTACATCTAAATCTTTCTTTTGTACTGCAGCTATTCAACGTATTTTCAGTTTTGAAGAACAGTTAAATTCCTGCACCGCTACTTCACTCCTTTTCAGTTCTGAAGGTAATGTGTCTTGTCTACTTTTCAGATGCTATGGTTAAAATTTGCTGCGTATAGAATCCTTCAGGTGACTATAGTATAATAATGCAAATATCTATTAAAAACATTTATAGAATCCCTGAGGCGACTATGGTATAATAATGCAAATATCCATTAAAAACATTTATAGAATCCTTGAGTCGACTATTGTATGATAATGAAAATATCTATTAAAAACATTCAGATTGAATAGATACTGTGAACGTCCGCAATATATATTTTCGAGTCAATAAGTGTGTACAGAGGTCTTGATGAAGATACTGGTGGTGCCATTATTTTGTTTTACATCTTAGGAGGACTGCGTGGCCATCCCCAAAGACTGCCAATATATGAATTCAGTCACAAGTTTCATTGAGAATACTACAGCAGCACAGCTCCATAGACTACCAATATCTGAACTCAGCCATAAGTTGGATTGTAAATGCTACATATGCAGATGATCACTCCTCATTATTCCAATATCTAAATTCAGTCCTAAGTTTGATTGACAATGCTACAGCTCTAAAGAATACTAATATCTGAACTCAGCTATAAGTTTGATTGGAAATGATACATATTCAGATGATCACTCCTCATGATTTGATAAGTAAATTAATCGGAAATAATCATATTAATAATAAATGTTTTCATATAGGAGTGTTTTTCTGGAAACGCTATGGAATGAAAATGAGAAGTTTGAAATTTCAAGTGGAAGATTCATTTTTCCTAGAAGTAATAATATATTAAGATAATGTGGAATGTTTTTTTCAAGAAAAGCTGTGGAATGAAAATGAAAAGTTTGAAATTTCAAGTAGAAGATTCATTTTTCTTTTAAATTGAAAATGAGTGGAGTATGAGTTATCTTTCACTCTTATTTCACATTTTTTCTAGAAGTAACAATATAGAAAGACAATGTAGAATGCAAATGGATTTTTTTGATATTTACAGTGGAAGTTTCATTTATTCTTGAAAATGAGTAAAGAAGATATTTTAAAAATGAGTAAAACATGCACTTGAAATTATATGCATTTGAAAAATCCATATTTAGTTTTCATTTTACAATTTTTCCTAGAAATAAAAATATATGGAAATAAATTGTGAAATGCCATTGAATTGTTTGGAGTTTTCAGTGAATGCTTCCTTTGTCTTTAAAAAAACATACACTTGAAAGGAAATGAGTGGAGATGCACTTGAAATGTCCACATTTAGTTCTGGTTTTACAATTTTTTCTAAAAATAAAAATATATGAAGATAAATTATGGAATGCCAATGAAATGTTTGGAATTTTTAGTGAATGCTTCTTTTATTTTTAAAAAACTTGCACTCATTTTCATTTCACAATTTTTCTTTAACTAGCAATATATGAAGATATGAATTGGAACACTTTTAAGTAATAATAATGTATTTGAATTTACCAATTATATTAATAATAATAATAATAATGTATTTGAATTTACTATTAAGTTATCTACACTCTTTATTATGTGAAAAACTATACTAATTAACAACAACTATAATAATAATAATATATTTGAAAGTAAATTTGATTGAAAATGTTATGTATATGATCCCTCTTCATTATGTTATAAATTAATTAGCAACAATCACATTAATAATAATATTACAATGTTTGAATCAACCTAAATTATCTGTACTCTTCATTCATTATGTTATAAATTAAAATAATTAACAACAATCACATTAATAACAATATTAATGTATTTAATTCTGAAAATGAATGGCATTAGTTGGTTGGAAACCTCTACCCAATCTTACAAATGTGATTAATTTCAAAAATATATCAATCATATTTAATCTATTTGAATTTGATTAAAAAAATTAAATTTTCAAATAATCACTCCTAATATCACAAAATAAACTAATTAACAACAATCACATCATTATTAATACTTTAAAATCCACTATATTAATAATACTTTTAAACCCACCTATATATTAATACTTTTAAATCCAGCTATATATTTTAGGTATTAAACTTTAACTATAATATGTATTAAAAACACTATTTATTAATCTATTTAAACATATTAATATAATATGTGATAGTTGTTAGTTATATGTAGGTATAGATATAAGCATCAAAGTATGTTATGATGATGGATCCCCGTTCGGATTCGAAACGTCGACAGTGATTTTCTAGCACTGTGAATAATCCGAAAAACTCTTTATATTGGAACATGTTCATATTATGATCGTGGTTAGTTATATTTTCGAGATCATAAATATATGCCTAACTATGTATTTAAACACATTAATAATAATATTAATGTGATTGTTCCTAGTTACATCCGAGAGCATAGGCATATGGATATGTTAATGTACTGGTTTCATCATAGATAAAGTAAATCCAAGCTAGTGTTCATAATTCATTCAACTTTATTTACTAATATGATTCCTTCCACTGTGCATTAGATATCATGCACCGAGTACTAGTTATTTAAAAAAAATTCAGGTCTGTATGAACTCAGATATTTACTAATATGATTCCTTCCACTGTGCATTAGATATCATGCACCGAGTACTAGTTATTAAAAAAAATTTGAGGTCTGTATGAACTCAGATCAGAGAGGTACGAAAAAAGTTTTTCATTTTCATTAGGGTTTCTGGCGTGGGTAAGTATAATTCACCTCACACACAGAACTGGGTATGAAGCAGTACTGAATAGTTTCAACTCAATCTATGATATATTCTTTTTAAAGGAACTGATATTCGACTAACACAGAAAACGCGGCAGAGAATATGAGTTATATATATATATAATTAAATTTGTGCTGGTGTGATCCTAGTCAAAAGTTTAGATAATGCCAATAGAGTATGAATCCATGTTTCTGCAACTTTCTAAAGGAAATTTAATTAAGAGCGCGTTAAGCTTAAAAAAAACTAAGAACGAGATTATCATCGCTTTCACTGAACTGAGGATTAATGGCCTAGATGTTAAGAAGTCTGCAAACATTGCAGGGGATCTGGATGCAATATATGCATAGATATGGGAAGATCCAGCTGCTGGCCATAAAATTGTTTTGAAGAAACATTATGAACATTAAGGATAAAATTTATGGGCGTACCTCACGTGTAGTTGCAGGTCATATGGCACGTCCAACACGAACTGAGACAGTCAGTAATGGCGATCATGTTCTTCGAAATAGGATAAGTATGTATATATAACTATGTATATATGTTTAGAAATAAGCTGCTAGGGATTTTTGCGCATGCCTTGTGGAACAATGTCCTCCAGTAAACCCTGGTCGACCGTTGGGGGTTGCATTTGCTGGGAATGAATTAGCTGGTGCTGGTGCTGCTGAGAATGATCATGCTGTTGCTGCTGCTGCTGCTGCTGTATTGATCTTATAATTTGTTGTTGGTGCTGTAAGGTGCTGCTGCCCCGGTGTATTGGATCATGTGCCTGTAAACTGCCCATACCATAATAATTAGTGCGCTGAGGGACCTGCACCGCCATTCTCAGGCTCTGTAAATTGAAGCTTGGTGACTGAGTAGTGTTAAAAGGGGATGCGGTGCGATGATGGTCTGCTGCAAAGTGGGTTAATTGATCTGAAGATCCAGACGATGACCCACGCAACAGTGCAGGACTATGATGAGTGTGCTGCCCTTCGTATGTTGTAATCACTACGCTAGGATCTTCTGACGATCTCTCAACTCGTTTCTTTACGAAGCACTTGCCATTTGTGCAGCGGTAGTAACTCCTGTCACACATAAATTTAATCATTTTCACCACCAAATCTTCTTCAAGAATCTCACACTCGAAAAATAAAATAAAAAATGTACCCCATTTTCAGGCCCCGCGCAAACTCGAATTTACCAGTATCTTTATTGGAATTGAATACCAAAGACCAGAGTCACAGACTCAGATTCTCAGCACATTCTTGAGCCCAGCCCATCACAAGCACAGGCTCAAGACTTTTCCAATTAGTTATTAAATATATATAGCTTTCTTGTTCATTGAATTTGAATTAAAGAGAAGAGACAATTGTGACAGATTTAGAGATTTGAACTTGCAAATTTAGTAACACTAACGTCTGGAAAATATGGTTTAGAGTTGAGAGGGATAATAATTAACCTGGGATAGGGGCTATTCTTGACTGCTTTTTGGCCATATTTGCGCCAGCGATAGCCATCTTCAAGATGATCGATATCGCTTTTGGTCATGAAAGCAAATCTAGGTTCGCGGTTCCGTTTCTGGCCCTTTTTCCTAGGTTTGCTCCTGTAAAGATTCCATTTAAATCTATATTAACAGACATTATAAGGCCCTGCAACGACGTATAATTTCACAGATAATCTTGCATAATTTAAAGAATAACGTGTGCGAATGAAGGAAAATTGCAAGAAAATGAATTAACTCACTGCTTCTTAGCTTCTGGTTCCGTAGGTTTGCTGCTCTCTGTACTGATGATATCTTCAGAGGGCTGTTCAGTCTTTGAGGGCCCTAATCTGATCCCTGCACTGGATTCTTCATGGCCTTCGCTGGAGGAAGAAGATAATGATGAGTTGGGAGTGCCTGGGACGGTGGAAGTTTCGCCGGAGCGGCCTCCAGCGCGGGTTTCTTCGGTGGCAGCCATGGGAGTACCGGAGTGAAGAAAATCCGCTGCTTCTTCGGGAGCCTCGTGCCGTGTCTGCTGGTCTTCCGGGATTTGAGACAAGGGCCTCACAACACGAGTGCCAAAGTCGTGAAATTCTTCATCTCTCTGCAAAAATTCTTGGAAGCTAATAAGAGGGAAATCTCCGCCAAGCCCGCTATCAATGTCCATCAATGCGTTGCCTCTGGACAGAGCCTGAGATGGACGATGATGCTGTATGTCGAGATTCCACGACATTTCTGTGGAGGGGTTGAATCCGAATCCGCTGGCTCCAGGAGTAGTGAAGGTCTGGTACAGGTTTCGATCTTGAGACCTGGCGTCGCAAGAAAGCTGATTAGAAGTCGCGTTCCAGCTAGGAGCTGGAGGGAAACTACCGTGAGTTTGCTTGTGTTCTTGAGTGGGGTAAGATGGTAGGAATAGAGATGACTGCTGTTCCGATAACCTCCAAGCATCTGATGAGTCACTTTCCGGCTCGCTGGACTCACTTTTAGGAATAGGTTGCGGCTGCTCATGAGGCGCGGCCATGGCCTAATTATTTGAAAAGACTCCCACCGCTTTCCTTCTCTGTTCACCGACCTTTAAATCCACACTTCAATTTCCAATATCGATTCCCATGGTGTTCAATACCTTAAAGATTTCAATCAAAATGGTGCAGTAACAGGAGGACGTGATCACTTTTTACAGTCACGAGACCAAATTCCAATCAGAAGTCATACACACACGCGTTAGAGTCTCCCACACGCTTCTGCAAAGTACAGAAAGAACTCCTTCAACGCCTTTAACGCCTTCAACAGTCAAATCTCCACCAAAGAATGAACATTTTTCTCTCTTTCATCCTCACCTGCAATGCAAACTTTCTGCCTAACGATTTCTAAGCTCCTCAAATATGGAATCAATCAATAATCAGCTTAAAGTTCCATGTCGATGGCCATTTATAATACTTTCTTTTTGCTTTCCAACATGTTGCAGTGGTCATTTGAACAGAAAACCCATGAACATTCCAAAATCAGCCAATAAAGCACTCTAAGCAGCCAGCCCTAGACACCGAGGAGGCTGGAGCAGATCTAGACCCCATCGCCATGGATCTAAACCTCCTCCACAGACCGAGGTGTCGGTAAGTCCAAGCGTTGAATCATTCAGAAGAGGCACAAACGCGTTCATATATATGCTGGACTCCAGATATTCAACCCTCTCTTAGGTTTCTTTAATTAATTGGCTATGGCAAATGAGTGGAGCAGTTAGTATCAGAATTTTGGGGATGATTGACTGAGCAGTGCGTATGTGAATCCCTGCTTTGTTTTGTAGGCGACTTTTGAGGGAAAAGCTAGAAGCTTACCTGTTATTTTTTTTCTTTTCTTTACACACCTGCACCGACGAGCGCCTCTTTTTTCTATTCTGACTTAACGCGTTGGCGCCGATTTCAGTCCCAGGCGAGACAGAAAAATAAAGAAAGAAAACGTCCCGTGAAGTAAAACGGAGCTCTGCGTGTGAACAGAGATATGATAGCGATGATTAACGGCGATCGTTCCTCTGCCACAATGTACTCAACAACTCCAACCATTGCTGTGCTGTAATCAGCCCCATCGCATTCACACACACACACATAACCCTCTACCTCCTCCTCCTGCTGCGCACCTGTATGAACAAAACGCGATTAGGGCAGGAAATTCAAAGGGCTGCAACATTATCTTGCGATGAAGGAGACGTTGAGAAATAGTCAAGGCATCCTTTTTATATGTATGGCCGCATCACAGAGTCTGGCGAGATTGGGGATCCAATTCAATTGTGGAATGAGTAGGAAAGGTTGCTCGGGGAGGACAGGGCGCGGAAAGCGAAGGCGCCGTGCGGCGCGATAAAAAAAAGGTGGGGAGTCAAACCACGCGGACGTAGAATCATGTGATGTCTCATCAAGCCGAAGGAAGAAGCAAAGCACAGCA
The DNA here is from genome assembly GCA_034641835.2 of Pinus albicaulis. Lineage (NCBI taxonomy): Eukaryota > Viridiplantae > Streptophyta > Pinopsida > Pinales > Pinaceae > Pinus > Pinus albicaulis. Next base: position 536,850,735 of record CM076572.1, read on the forward strand.
TTTTGCATCTCATTCCGTGGCTTAAAATCCATTAAAATAAACGTTCCAACACATCACTTTGCGAATATAATTAAAAAGTGCGGTGCGCGTGAGGGTTTGGGTCAATTCCAGTTTTTTATTTTTTATGCCAATCCATGCCAGGCAGCCATGAACAGTAACTTTTCTACTTTTTGGAATTTGGTTACAATTTTGCCTAACTATTTTTTTGTCAGAATGTGCTTTTACATTATATTTTTGAATGTATAAATAAATTTAGTAAAAATTTGAAATTTTTCGAAACACTTTAATGGTGTAGATTTTGCATCTTGAAAAATCCCTGAAACACTCAGAAATAATTTTTAATCAAATTGTATTTTTTTATGTGGTTTAAAATGTGTTTTAATAATTTTTAATCAAAATGTATTTTTTTTATGTGGTTTAAAATGTGTTTTTAATTTTCTGAAAGATTTTAATTGTGTAGATTCAGTCAAAAATCTCTAGAACAAGGAAACAATTTTTAATCATTTTTAGTGAAAATGTATTTTTTTATGTTATTTAAAATTTGTTTTTAAATACATAACTAGGACTTTGAAAAATAACTGAAACACTAGCATTGATGGTCAAAATGTGTTTTTTTTAATGTAATATAAAATTTGTTTTTGAATGCATATATATTCAACCCCTTGAAACTGTTCTTCAAACACTAGAAATGTGTAAATTGAATACTTTCGAAACAAAACAAAAATTATGCAATTTTGGAAATTCAAGTAAAAATCGAGAAATATTTTATAGTAATTTTACATAAAATTTGGTGAATTTTTTTTAGTAATTTTGGATAAAATTTGGTGAAAATTTTTTTTTTTATCAGAATGTGCTTTATGTTATAAATTCAATGCTTTGAAAAGCCTGAAACCACTATGCATAGCATAAAGTTCTACCAAACAACTTTTAATTAGATTGTTCTTTTATGTTATTTGAAATTTGTTCTTAAATACATAAATAAATTCAACCTTTAAAAAATCACTAAAATATGTGTTTGGAGTATGCTCTACAACTTCTTTTGCTAAGAATCCGTCTTTCTCGGATCTAAGAAAACAAGTTAAGGGTCCAAGGCCCAAAGGCATCCGGCAGGAGTGAAAAGTTGTCTATAAGAAGGCAACCAACGGGAAACATTCTATGTGGCTTAATTGTCCTTGAATAAGGGTAAAGAGTCTGCCTACATTCTCCAATAAAAAATGGCTATCCTAAGAGCTAGTTTGACAACTAAGTTATGATAAATATTCCCACTATTATATTACTTAAAAAAACAACAACAACCTTAAACACTCAAATTATAATTCCAATAAATTCTTACCAAATTTCAAATAAATTTGATAAGTTAACCACTAAGAATAATTAAAATATTGCGCAAAAAATACCATCCATCCGTCACCATGCTAAACCAGGGGTATCCACATTGGAATTTGGGAACGTTTAATTTAAATATCTTTCATTTCAGTGTTGGCTTAGATTTAAATTCGTATCATCTGCGTTTGTTTTTTTCCTCCCCATCATGTATGGATGACGTGTGGCCACGTCAGGAAATATTCCCGCGCCCCGCCCGCCCTAAGATCTTCTTTTGATTCCCCTGCTGCTTCGCTCCCCCGACTTTTTACTTCGTTCCCCACTAAATCAAATCGTGTTTGGTTAAGCCCCCCTTCTCCACGCGATAATAATAATGCTAACCCACACACTATTATTCCAACCATGGTTAAATATTTAACGCGGAGAAGGGAGCGCAAGATAAGATTTTTGTGGTACAACTAACATAACATGCCTCCCAACTCCCCACTTCCACCCCCTCTTCCTCCTTTTTGTTTAATTTTGTTTTGTACCTTGCTTTGCCTCCTTGTTAAATCGTACACCCATTATTCCATATTCAAATAATAATAAAAAAACATATTGCATTTCATTATGGTTTAAGGGATGTTACAGACATAATCCAATATTAATCATTTGTTATTGTGCTTACATCTTATTTGTTATTTTCCAAGGAATATAACCTAATTCTATCTTAATCATTTGTTATTGTGTTTACTTTCTCCAATAGAAGCAGTAGTAGATAAAATCAATGAAAATTAGTTATATAAAAAATAGAAAATAGCTTCACAAATAAAATATTGAAAAAGAAAGGTATTTAATATATTTAAAAATCAAAAAATCAAAAATCAAAATGCAAAATTATTCTATTCTTATTAATCGGTCATCTTTATCATTACAATAATGGGTTTTGACTTGTGCAAATGAGAGGGGATGTCTAGTTTACACTAATGTTGTGATGATACACAAAGTAGATGGACGGTTGTATTGGCTGCAAGGGATAATGAAGGTATAGGTCAATGGAATACGAGTTGGGAATGAGTTAGAGCTACATTCGACCATCATTATGAGCAAGTAAGACAATAGTGGAAGGAGATATATGACTCCTTTAAGGATCTTAGGCATCAATCCTCCCTTGGGCTAATTGGTTGATAACAACACACACTTTCTTGAGCCTATTAGTGAGAGGAGAGATGAAGGATGACAAGGTGAACATGCCCACCTTCATAAAACTAACTTCCTTGCTGTTAGGTAGCTTGATCTTCGTTGTTGTGGTTTTTCATTTTGGTCTCTCTGACACATGTGGCAGGTTTTGATGAAGGAGGAACGAAGGTGGGAAAGCATTGAGCCTTACCCCCTTTGTGTTATGATGTTCCCGCATCATGGATTTTCTAGGTTGGTTTTCGTCTAACTTAGTGTTTTAGGTAGTGGAGATCTTATGGTGTGTGGGGTTGTAGGGTTGGAGGGGGTGGGGAGAAAGGACCCAAGGGTTGGCAAAGCTTCCTCTTTGATGCACCACACTCATCCATCACGAGTTGCTAGGGAGCAGGTGAAGAAAAAAAGAAATTTCATGGTATATGCTCAGAGGAGGATAAACAAGAAATGGAGGGGCTATAGGAGGAAGTACATAAGAAGAAGAAAAGTCTCTCAAAATTCCAAATTCTAGAGAAAGTCCAAGGTTAGGTTGTAGATAGAGTCTACTCATGCACATGATAAATCAAACTTTTTTAAATTTGCAAAAGTTATTGAATGGTAAAGGTTCTCAGTGCTCAAGCATGGGTGAAGACCAAGGTCAACCAAGAAGATGCCCTACACAGAATCAAAAAATTTCAAGAAAAATATGAAGGAATATGCAAGGACATATTTGGCATAGCCTTCTCATACCCCATTTTTTATGACACTTGGCATGGGTATTGTTAGCTTATTTATTGTTTTTTAAATATAAATGGTCATAGGTACTCATTTCTTTTTGTTCTACTATTTAATAGACAATTCAAAGTTATGAATAAATCTCTAAATATAGTGTTTGGTTTTCCTTGAGGTAACTACCCACCATTCGGTTTGTTTTCCTTGAGGCAACTACCCACTATTGAATGGTTGTATCACTATTTTGTTTATAATGCAAATATATATATATATAACTACTAGAAACTTGATAGTCAATATTTTAGGAAAATTAATAATGTGAAATATCTAAATGTTTCTCACTTCAAAAAAAAATAAAATAGAAAACTACTAGAAATTTGATAGTCAATATTTTAGAAAAATTAAGTAAGATATACAAGAAAACAATCCATCATTAACCTAAAACAATTAAAATCATATCTTATTCAATAAATCAAATTCTTAATTTAAATTATGTCATTGGACGGTTGTATCCAATAAACAATACAAGAAATCTATCTATTCATATAACAGTGATTTTTACCACTAATCATATTTATTAAAAATTACTTGTATAAAAAAACAATCCATACTTAACATAAAACAAATAAAATTTTATCTTATTCATAAAATCAAATTCTTAATTTAAATTCTCTCATTACATCATTAACTATTTTTATCATAATTTATGAAAATGAAACTTTTCTATGTTATTGGACCATTATATCCAATAAATAATAAAACAATCAATCTATTGATATAATAGTGATTTCTACCCAAAATCATATTTGTTAAAAATTACTATAAGTAAAACAAAACACATAAAGAGGAGGTTAATTTCCTTTTTCTTTAATTAGAAAATATTTGATGCCCAACGTTCATTTTTCTCTCACTTAGCAAATGGAGAAAATTTGAATTATGAAGAGAGAGAATTTAAAATGATATATTGAGAGAGAGTCAACCAACACAGTTGAAGGAAGGTTGGCAACAACCAAATAAATAAATACTTTGTTATTATTTTTAAATAAATAAATATTTTGTTATAATTTTTAATAAAGTTATGGGTAAGCTTTATATATCAAATAATGGAGGTCTTGAAGATGTATGTTAATAGGGTTTCCATGGACGTTCGTACAACATTATGAATATTGGCGTTTAACTAATCTTTAAATAACTAAATTAAAACTATGCAACCAATTGTCTACAAAAGGAATATTTTTGTGTGAAAGTCAAAATTGTATTCATTTCATTTAGAAACTCTGAAAGTGATATTTCCTTTCAAGAAATAAGTTTCAGCTTTTTAATAAAGTTCTATTTCATTCCCTCGTGTTCAGATTTTCAACGTTGGGAAAATTTCCACTATATCTTACACACATTTGAATTACATTTATTTATTTGAAAATTATTAATATATAACTTATAGTTATAAGTGTTTAAATATCTTAAGTAAAAGATTTAGAATATCAATTATTTAACCTTTTTAAAATGTACTTTAAAAATATATATATATATATGATTTTTTTAAAATGCCAAGGCTATTTGAATAGGGAATATGAAATATATATAAAAATAAAGAAGAATCCCTTAATTATAGGTGTTTGTTTCATAAAGTCTTTTCATTCTTAAGAAAGATGCTTTAATACATTGAATAGTTTTACATTTTTATTCAACAATATTTTTAATTATAGGGAAAATGTGCTTTATATTTAAAGCGGGAAAAAATAGGATGTATCATTTATATTATGTTATAATAGTTGAATATGTTATTTATTTTATTATTAAATATTTAATTAATTTACACATGTTTAATTTTTTTTAATAATTTTAAATATTTTTTAAAAATTCTCTTATAATTTTAAATATCAAAAATAAAATAATAAAAAAATACATTATTATTTTTATTCATAGTCATATTTGAAAATTATCTTATATCCATTAAATATATTGTTGCTTTATTTCTTTGCACCTTTTAATAATTAACTTTAACCAAACAAATGTGGATATTATATGCATTTAAAAATTATTTAAGTTAAAAATGATTTTTCTGTTCGAAAGAATTCCAAAATTTTCACCTAAAAGTATTAGGTCTTTTAAATATCAATGAAGGTAATATGTTTTTCTTTGAAGTTATTTTTCTATTTATGTAAGTAAGATTTACAACAATTTTTCATAGTTTGTGTTGGTTTGTTGTTGAGGAAAGCACACCAAATATAAAATTGAACTTTCTCAAAAAAAGAAATAAAAAGTTTGAGTTTGTATCAAAATAGAGAAAAACAAACAATTTATAGAGGCTAAGTCATTAGGGTTATTTTTCATCATTAAACTAAAAAAAAAAAAAATAGGAAAGAAAAAATTAGTTGACCAAGAGTGCATTAAGATTTGTTAGAGTTAAAAGGCTCAACTCGGATAGAGTCCTTGGTGTCGTCTGGAGAGCAACTTGGTGTAGTAGATAATCCTAAGTGAGCCTAAATTTCACTGAATTTACAATCCATAGATCATGAGAGCACCTGGAGTTCATCCAACTAGAGGAGGATTTACTCTCAAGCCTCATTCCAATCTACATTTTCAACTCTTATTTCAACTTATATCCCTACAATTTTACTCAAATTTTGAGCGGGAACATTCGTTGGATGCATAATTTAATTCTTCATCTAAGGAATACCCATGTTGCATACTTTGATGGACCCTGCTACACGGAAAATGAGAAAAACATGATTACAATCAAGTTTTTTTCATGTATTTCTCAGTTTTTGTGTAGCAAGGTCCATCAAAAGTACGCAACATGAGTAATCCTTGGATGAGGAATTAAATTTTGCATCCAACAAGTGCTCCTGCTCAAAATTTGAATAAAACTATATGGAGACAAATTTAAAATACAAGGTGAAAAATAGTTTTTTCTTTTTTCCCTCTAAAATTTGATGATGTAATGTAATCTTATTTTATTATTTATACTATTATTTTATAGTATTCCTTAGGAGGCACATTTTAGACCTCATAATTTCTCTAATGACAACCTAAATAAGTAATAGCAAGCAAATATAGCTTGAGACATATATATATCTAAATCTTGAGCTATTAATTGAGGTCTGAAACTGTAGTGAGTACCTAAATACATTGAATCGCTCTCACCAAGGAATAAGGATCATTATAATTCATGTGCCTGAAGGTTGTTCTGGTCATTGTTATAATTCTCTGCCACCCTGAAGGACCAATATGTGTATGAAATTTTCATCATTGTGATAAAAAACTGGCGAGGACGAGAGGAGTTAAAATTCCCTGAACCTTGAGTGTGCCAAGAGGGATTAAGCTTTGAATGGTTTCTCATGTGCAATATCGACGAGATGGTTATAAAGTTAAGGAGCAACCATTGCAAGGATAATATGATGTGCTATAAGGTGATCAAAAGGGGAAGTGTTGCCATGTCCACCCATTGAATCAACGGGTGGGATGATGAAAATGCCGTCCACCATGTAGCTTGCACATGTCACTCCATGAGAGGAATAAAATCAATTCATTATATATGTTTCTTTTTTTTTTTCCCGCAGAAAAATATCGTAACTTTTATTAATTAAAATAAAAATACACTTTGTAAACGCAATAAGTGTGTATGCTGAAAAGCCATAAATGAACATATTTTTTTGATACAAAACATATGTCACTAGAGGAGCAGGGAATGAAACCTTGTAACAACCCTGGTTAAAAATCCACGTAATAAAGTTAATAAAGGAAAAAATAAGACCAAGATAATGGGACACGTATTCCAAGTTGAATGTTGGGCAAAAATATAGTGATGAGGATCACTGGTGATTAATTAATGGTTGTGGAAATTGGCAAAGGAATTGACAAATACTTTGGAAAGGGAAAGAGGCATTAATTGGCATTTATTTATGAAAATAATGGAAAATAGGAGAAAAGGAAGGTGAAAGGTCACAGGTTGCATGTGAGGAGGAAATTGAAGGAAAGTGAAGGAAAATAGAAGAAAATAGGGGCCTCAATGATAAAAAGGCTTATGATGGTCAGTTCAATCTTTTGTCAGTTTTAGCTTGGAGCTCTCTCTCTCTTCTATTCTCTCTCTCACACTCTTGCACACTTAGAGAAATATTGGAGAATTCTTGGAGGACATTGGATTTGGAGAAAGAAGGAAAAGGAAAGCAGCAAAGCAGAAGGCGACAACAAGATCATCAACTTAAACTGGAATACTTTGCAGGTACTGAGTTGCATGTATGGTTTAATTGCTAGTTGTGGCATGCATGGTGTATGAATGTGGTTATTTGGTTATGATTTGTCATTAGCATGGAGGATTTTCTGGATTGACAGTGATTTTTCCTAGCCTTTCCATTTCCTAGATAGCCATGGTTTTGGGGGTTTTCCATTTTTATTTTTTTTATTTTTTTTTTCTGATTGATGCTCATGTTCCTTAGGGTTGTGGGTTGAGTTATTAGTTCCTGGAGCTTTGGTTGGAAAAATGCATCGGAAGCCTTGGAAAAACTTGGGTTGAGTTACTAGTCTTGGAAGCCTTGGTTGGACAAACACTTTAGATCCCTTGGTAGGTTGAGTTACTAGTCCCGAAGCCTTGGTTGGATAAATTCTATGTATCCCCATGAAAATTGTGGGTTGAGTTACTAGTCTTGGAGCCGAGTTGGAGCAAACGCTTTCAAGCCCTCGACAACTTGGGTAGAGATTAATCTAGTGATGGCTAGTGATGTCCGGTTGTGAGGTGGAATCACTATTTAAGGGTTGAGGTGGTTTGGCCTCTGGAAGCCTTGGTTCGATTTTGTTTTGTTTATTCCATGAGATCCCAGATTCATGCTTGGAATATGGCGCATGGATGATTGGTTTAAAGAAAGATTTGGTTCAGCCCAATCTATGGTCGAGTGTTACGTGGAAGTCCTTGACTTGGTTATATTTTGCATATGTTAATAAGAGTTATTTCCTCTTGTATTTCATAAGTAATTATATTTTTTATTACGTGGCTTTGATGGTTGGTTTATCAGGATGTATATGTTGTTCATTTATTGGTTATATGTTGGTCATGTAATGTAATGTATATTGTCTATGGCTCTTAACATGTTTGATGAATATATGAATGGTTGATGAATGCATGGACTAAATTTTTTTATTGTAGCTATTATGAGAGGGCATTAGACCTTCTTGAAATTTCCCATATAATTATGAGATCTCTATGTTCAAATATGTAATTATGATGTATAGATTACATGTTCATGAAGTGTTTGATTAAATGTTTATTATGGTTAGGCCTGGTTAGGTCAAGTTCTTGTATAAGTTTTATATGGAGGGCCTTGTCCTTATGTCATTCATTGTTATAGAAAATTTCATTAAGTTCTGGGCAGTGGTCTGGGGACTAGCCTTGAAAAAGTGTGACAAATCTCTCAGTAGCAGGCATAGAATTAGTTGAAAAAGATAACATTCACTCCATTGCAGGCCTGTGCATGTGACTGGAGGGTCACAGTGAAATTCCTATAGTGTTGTGCTAGTGTTTGGGAGTCCAGGACACTGAAAAAGAGGTTCAACTCGGGGTCTGGGCATCGGGAAGGGTGGTTTAGCCCTTAGGGGTATTGTAGAACCTGAGGGAAGTTAATAAGATTTTGGTTTGTTGATTCCACTTCACTTCAGTATGTATACAGATCTTGGTTAGTGTATTTGGATACAGGTACAAAGAAAATATTTCATCATTGGGTAAGAGCTTGTGCATTTGTTTTGAATGTGATCTGAAAGATGGAGGAATGCTCCTTCTATAAAAATTGACCATCCTCTAACACTTTGCAAGTTAACAAAATGGGTCTTTAAAGGTAAAATAAGTTTCACAACCTCTTCAAGATGGTGTGTTAAGTTTTCAAGTGAACTTAAAAGAGAAACAAATTCACATGCAACTCAAGATGATAAACATGAAGAGAAGAAACCAACCTTTGATAATGGAGTTCACCCTTCCTGGGCTACATCTTTGAGCCTGCTTCAATAGCCAGACCACTCTATTGATTTTAGTATAAAACGAGTACGTACAAATTGTTGGCAGTAGAGTGGCTTGTTTCTCCTACAAAGAATTCTCACTCAAAATATGACTTCCTATAGTAAGTCATGAAAATGTCAACATAAAAAAAGGACACTCTCACAATCGATCCTTGTACTCCACCTAAAATCCAAGCACAAAAACATACAACAACTCCACAATGAATTGTTGAAAAGAGCTTCTCTCATGAGCGCATATTGAGAAAATCCCAAAAAGAGCTTCTCTACCGAAGTAAAAAATACTTCATGTGAAATCAGAAGGTTGGAAACCTATGAATACGCTCTCTCCATGCTCAAAATGCCTTCATACTGCTTTAAAACTCTGATTGTCTCTGGCATTAAATGACTTGATTCTGAAACATTCCATCATAAAGTGTTTAAATCATAAAACTAAGGTTTCCATTGAGTTCAAGACACTAAAAAACCCCCATCTAGGCTCTTCTTGAGCTCAAAAAGGTTTAAAATTGAGAAATTTATGCTTCTCCAAGCCAAGCTCAGCTATATGTCTTGCAAATTGGCCAAACCTACTAACTGTCCTACAAATTCACCCTTTACACAGTCTGCCGAGTGAAAATTTCACCCGATACTGATGAGATTCCTGCAAAAAAATGTGCAATTTGTCTCCTCATTAATTTTTCCAATAACCTTATGCATAGGATCAGGGCCACATGGCTCCCATAGGGCCGAGGGCTAGGACCAACCGTCCGCTCTTACTAAATTTGGCCTCCACTCTGATGGTACGTGGTCATATAGTTGTTTATAGGGCCAAGTTTCAGGGCTAGCTGCCCACCCCCGCCACCGGAGCCCCCTTTCTTGTCCATTGTTGGTTATAACAGTTGTCGATGGGACCGGGGCTAGGAACAAGTACGCCACCCCTCACACCAAAGCTTCTTCAGTGGTCGTGTAGTGGGCATGTAACCAAGGGTTGGGGCTTAATCTATGCCTCTCTTCCTTCTGCTATGGGCACGTGGGTGCCATCATGACCAGGGGCCAAGGCCACTGCCCAACTCCTCCTCCCAAATTTCGAACACCATAACTTTAAATGTAACCGATGGACTATATGATTAAGAACTAACCGGTGGTGTGACGGTAAAGTGAAAAGTTAATATGCGGTAGGTCAAGGGGTCGAAACCCATCGAAGCCTTCAGGCCTATATATAATATTTTTTACCAATCTTGGGGTGCCACATGGCGTCCTCTCTTTGGGCCATGTGCCAAGACCTTATTCACTTCCAACCGTACCTTGCACAGTTAGTTGATGATGTTAGCTGTATAAACTGTTAGCCATCTATAAATTTTTCATATACTATGATGGCTAAAACAGGTCTATTAGTCTTCAAGAAACAAATTTGGAGCAAATCTGTGACTTCTTGAAGCCTCTCTATGTTCAATATCCATCATAAGACCCATCTCACTAATTTATCCACTTGAAAATCCTTCAAAATAGCCCGTTACTTCAAAAAGAAACTGTTTACAAGGCCTCAATCTCCACCATTTCATGCCTCCAAGAACTCTTCATTTCAATCACTATCACTCATTTCAAATAATCTTTTCCCCTCTACTAAAATCTCCCTTTTTTCCCTTTAATTATCCTTCGCTTCCTCAAAACCCCCTTTTAAACCTTATAAACCCTCTTTATTTGGTTTTAAACCCCTTTTTAACTCTATCGAAACCCCTCAAAAAGCTTAAAAAACCTTTGTTTTTAATCTTTCCGCCCCTTTTTATACATAAGGCTTTAAGTGCCTTCGGCTTAAGCCCTAGACCCTTTCTCCGCCATAATACCACGCCCTGCGACCAGGCGCTAAGCCCATTGGCTATCGGCCATCGCAGTTTCCAAAAGTTCTTGCTCCCACACTCCTTTTCTCCGCCGATATGCGAAACCCCGATACAATCCTCACCGTCCAATTAACCCAGATCTACAGCGCAGGTTCACTGCGGGGGCACCCGACCAAAGTGGCCCGTACTCCCCAGTCCCCCTGCACCCTCGATCTCCACCGTCGATCTTCGCCCGATCCAACGACCAGCATTTTTTCCCAGTTTCTCATTCACTGCGGAGGCACCCGGCCCCGAGATCCCTCTGTACCCCCAGTCCCCCCGCAGTTAATCTAGACCATAGGTCCTTCAGATCTAACGGCCCACGATTAATCCTGAGGTTTCACACCCTGCTCCCTACCTTCCCACCTCCCGACAAAAGAGCTGACATCACGCGGCTGGCCCACCTTCCACTAGCTGTTCGTCGGCCCATTCTCTTCCTGCCACCTATCCTCCACTATCTCCTCTACCACACATCTCCTCCCATTGCGCTCATCCACCACCGTCGGCCTAGCTCCCCCAGATCTGACGACCCTCATTCAATATCACGATCGTTTCGCCGTAACGAGTTAACATGCGAAATCAATGCGAAACATGCGGTATTGGCCTGGACAGGTGTCAACGCCTGAAACATATCGCATTCAAAATGACTAAAACAATCTACCACTTAGATCTTGCGCGAAAACCACTTCTGGTTTCGCAAAACCGCTTTTTCCCTTTTCGCGCCCGATTCAAAATTCAAACCCTGTTTCACCTGTCCACCCATGGAATCCTCCATCAATGCATTCATCTCCGTCCACACGCTCCATAACCCCTCCCTAAGCCTCTGAAGCATTTTTATCCCAAACGCAGGGTTTTATAATGTTTATAATGTTTTATTTGCAGGTTTCCTGGCGGTTATTTATAAAGGCCGTCCCACAGCCAAGGAAATAGTGGAAGAGCCCAGGATGATGATCCTTAGGGAAAAATCACGCAGAAAGGGATATTTTAGGGTTTATCATTAAAGTTTGGTCAGTGATTTATGACCACTAACTGTTATACTAAACCCTCCAGTGCAGCAGACCTGTACACAAACAGTGAAGATCAATGAAGAAAAGAGATTAAAAATTAAAGGTTAAAGCATAAAGCCCGAAGATAAAAGCTTAATCAGCATATTTACAAGGATGAAACACATTGAAAGACAAACAAAATTAAATCTAAAAATAGTCAGCAGAAAGGACAAAATATGAAAGATGATTAAGAGAGGCCTAAAAGCATATCAAAGGCCTAATTCAAGTTTAAAGCCACAAAGCATGACAAATCAGAAAAAGACAGCCTTAATTGTTAGACCATCAAGGCTATTTATTCTTCCGAAGACTAAAAATGCCACCTACAAGCTTTTTTACCTCAAAAGGATACAAATTCAATGCACAGTCAGAGATATTTTCAAAGACAACTCAGAAAGTAATTGCTAGCTACCAAAATCCTCAAAAGTCAACAAAAGTGACTGAAGTAGATGAAAGTTAATGTAAAAATCAATTAACAGAGTTAAGACATTAGATATCTTCTCCATTAGGCCTCCCAAAGGTCAAAAAGCATTTACTCTGTATTAATTGAATAGTTAGACCTTCCTTTCACTCCACCTCCTCAATTTACCTATACATATCATATGAGGAGCCCAGTATTGTCGTTAGTTGGATACTTGTTGAACGTAAATAGTTGCTGAAGCTGCTAAAGCTCTGTTAGTGATTGAAGAAAGATAGGCTGAGAAGAGAAGTTTGAAGCTGTAAAGACCTACTGGACTTGAAGATTGTAACTGGTTTGAACATCAAATATACAAGTTGATTTATGGGATCCTGGTCTATGCCAATGGTGATGTTTTTCTTACTGTAATTGTTGTTTTTCTTATGTTTTCATATTGTCCACTTTCTCTGATAGAGAACAGAAAATTTAGATTAGGATTTACTGTAAAGGGTACCCTAATTCTCACTGATAAGCTTTATCTTAATGTTTTCTTCTAATTGTGCTTTGAGGATAATTCAATAGAGTATAACCAGTGAAGTGTTGGTGAGCCCATGTTTCCTGAGTAAAACTTGAGATATTGTCTTTGAAAGTTCTTGAAAGTTCTGCTAATTAAAGTTGAACTAGAGAAGTCTATGGTTAGCCCTGTCCTCTAGTTTATCTCCAACAGTTGCTTTGAAAAGATCCTTGAGAGTATGCCAAAAGCAGGATAGATTCAAAGTTCTTACTTGATCTTAGGCTATCTTTTGTTTATCTTGAATGTTTTCTTCTTTATGAAGGTAATCTGTTAGATTGCTGGATTGTTGTCTGAAAAGTGTGCTTTAATAAAATTTTGTCCAAAGAAGTCTATGGTTTTCCTTGTCCTTTGGCTTGCTTCAAACAGTTACTTTGAAAGGATTTTCTTGTTTAGTGAAGTTAATAGATTCTTAAATGGTTATTAGCTTTGCTTCTCTCACAACACTTTTAAATGTTCCATAGCGCAAAATCAATCTAAAGAGATCCTTTGATATAGATGACTTGCCCCATAGACCACTCTTGAAACTTGTTGTGCAATTAAATCATTTTGTGCCTCCATAGCCCAATGGATTGATATTGTCTCTTACCTATCATGTCTGCTGAACCTTTCTTTCAACTTACTCACACCTTTACCCTTCAAAATACTTCCTTTATTTTGATGATATCCTACCCAACCAAAACCAAAAAAAATCCCTCGTGCTTCATAACTAGCCTAATATCATATCATGAGCCTATAAGCATATCATTCTAAAACACATATAGAGAGATCCCTCTCTGAATCTAGGAGGGCTAGATCCTAGGATTCCAAAGTGGTTCTGATGTAGGCCCTGCAACGTTTGTTCTTGCCAATCTTGCAAACTACGAGGATCCTAA